>RJWM01007355.1:0-71875 GCA_004363535.1 Dasyprocta punctata
AAGAGGGAAATATGTAGCAATGAATTGTCACATCAAGAAAACAGAACGAGCACAAATAAATAACCTAATGCTACACCTCAAGCTTCTAGAAAAAGAAGAGCAAGTCAAACCCAAAGCTCATAGAAGAGAGGAAATTATAAAGATCAGAGCAGAAATCAATGCAATTGAGACTAAGAAAACAATACAAAGAATTAATGAATCAAAGAGCTGGTTCTTTGAGAGAATAAACAAAATTGATAAGCCTCTAGCCAACCTTATCAAGAAAAAGCAAGAAAAAACTCAAATTCATGCAATAAGGAATGAAAAGGGAGAAATTACTACAGATCCCATGGAAATTCAGAAGATCATGAATACCTACTTTGAAAATCTTTACTCACCGAGGGTGGAAAACACAGAGGAAATGGACAAATTTCTAGAAACACATGAGCTACCAAAGCTGAGTCAAGAAGATATAAAAGTTTTGAATAACCCAATATCAGCTACTGAAATTGAAAACGTGATTAAAAACTTACCAACAAAGAAAAGTCCAGGTCCTAATGGAGTCACAGCTGAATTCTACAAGAAATTTAGAGAAGATTTAATGCCAATACTACTCAAACTCTTCAATGAAATTGAAAGGGAAGTAATCCTCCCTAATTCATTCCTGGAGGCAAGTATTACTCTGATAACAAAACCAGAGAAAAACCCAACCAAAAAGGAGAACTATAGGCCAGTTTCCCTAATGAACATCAATGCAAAGATTCTCAATAGAATACTGGCAAATAGAATGCAGCAAATCATCAAGAAGATTATACATCATGACCAAGTGGGATTTATTCCAGAAATGCAGGGATGGTTTAACATATGCAAATCAATAAATGTATCACACCACATCAATAGTGGTTAAGATAAGAATCACACGATTATCTCAATAGACTCAGAAAAAACTTTTGATAAAATTCAACACTTGTTCATGATAAAAACCTTACAGAAAATTTGAATAGATGGTATCTACCTCAATCTGATAAAAGCCATCTATGACAAACCAACAGCCAACATTATACTAAATGGACAAAAACTGAAAGCTTTCACTCTAAAATCAGAAACAAGACAAGGATGTCCACTATCACCACTCCTATTCAATACAGTTCTGGAAACATTAGCGAGAGCAATGAGACAAGAGAGAGAAATAAAAGGAATAAGGATAGGAAAGGTATAAGTTAAATTATCACTATTTGCAGATGACATGATACTCCACATAGAAGACCCTAAAAATTCCATTAAAAGGCTGGATACAAAGTCAACCCTCAAAAATCAATAGCATTCCTGTACACAAACAACAAACTCACTGAGAGAGAAATTATGGAAACAACACCTTTGACAACAGCATCCCCCCCAAAAAATGAAGTACTTAGGAATCAACCTAACAAAGAACATAAAAGACCTATATGCTGAAAACTATAGTGCTCAAAAAAAGGAGACTAAAGAGGATGTTAGAAAATGGAAAGATATCCCTTGCTCTTGGTTAGGGAGAACCAACATTGTGAAAATGGCCATACTCCCAAAGCTGTTGTACAGATTTAATGCAATCCCAATCAAAATTCCATTAACATACCTTTCAGATCTAGAGAAAACACTCCTAAAATTCCTCTGGAACCAAAAGATACCTAGAATAGCAAAGGCAATTCTAGACAACAAAAGCAAGGCAGGAGGCATCTCAATCCATGACTTGAAATTATACTACAAAGCTACAGTGATAAAATCAGCATGGTACTGGCAAAAAAAAAAAAAATAGACCTGAGGATCAATGGAACAGATTAGAAGATGCAAATACAACTGCAAAGACACTCAACCACCTTATATTTGACAATGGGGCTAAACATGTTCACTGGAAGAAAGATAGCCTCTTTAATAAATGGTGCTGGAAAAATTGACTTTCCACATGCCAAAGAATGAAACTAGACCCATGTCTATCACCATGCACTAAACTAAAGTCAAAATGGGTCAAAGATCTAAATATTAGATGAGAAACACTAAATTTACTAGAAGACAAGGTAGACAAAAATCTTGAAGACATAGGGGTAGGCAAAGAGTTCATGAACAAAACACAAACTGCACGGGAAGTACTTCAAAGAATCAAAAACTCGGATCTCATTTCATTAAAAAGCTTTTGCACTTCAAAAGAAATCACCAATAAAGTGAAAGCCCACAGACTGGGAAAGAATTCTAGCCAACTGTCCCTCAGACAAAGGACTTATATCCAGAACATATAAAGAATTGAAAAACATCAGGCCCCCCAAATTCAAAGACCCAATCCAAAAATGGGCATCTGAAATGAAAACACACTTCTCAGATGAAGAAATACAAATGGCAAATAAATACATGAAGAAGTGCTCAGTATCGTTGGTCATTCAAGAAATGCAAATTAAAACAACATTGAGATTCCATCTCACTCCAGAGAGAATGGCTGCCATCAAGAAATCAACTGATAACAAATGTTGGCAGGGCTGTGGAGAAAAAGGAGCCCTTCTCCACTGTTGGTGGGAGTGTAGACTGGTGCTGCCACTGTGGAAATAAATATGGAGATTCCTCAAAAAACTAGGATTGGAAATCCCCTTCAATCTAGCTATTCCCCTTCTGGGTATTTTCCCCCAAAAATTGAAAGTATCATGTCATAGCAATATATGTGCACCCATGTTTATAGCAGCACAATTTGTAATAGCTAAATCTTGGAAACAACCAAAATGCCCATCAACCACAGAATGGATGAAAAAGATGTGGTATTTTATACAATGGCATATTACTCAGCTATAAAAAAGATGATCTTGAGCCAGGAATGGTGGTGCATGCCTTTAATCCCAGCACTTGGGAGGCCGAGGTAGGAGGAACATTGTGAGTTCAAGACCAGCTTGGGCTACAAAGTGAGCAAGGCCGGCCTGAACTGCATAATTTGACCCTGTCTCGAAAAACATAGGGCCTGGACTTTGGCTCAGTGGCTTAAGCACCTGCCAGGCAGGTGTGAGGTTGTGAGTTCGAGCCCCAGAACCAGGGGAAAAAATGATCTTGAGACTTTTATAGGTAAATAGAGGCAACCCGAGACTATACTCATAAGTGAAATAAATCAGACTCACATCTGTAAATATCATATTGTCTCCCTAGCATAAAAAATAATAACCGTTAAAAAACTGAAAGAGTAATCAGAACTAAAATGTACAATAGATATTGTAATAAGGAAAAGGAAACAAAGTGCTCAAAATACATATAAGTATGCAAGATAGATAACTATGCTACTAATTTGCTGTTAGTTCATTAGAAAGAATAGTTTGTTGTCATTGTTTGTTTGATTTTTTTATGTCTAGATTTTGTAACTTGAACAACCACTTCTAAGATAACAATATGTAATATATTAACTAGTATTGATTTCTTACTTTTTTTGAAATTCCGTATTACTTCTACCTTTTTTGTTTTGCTTTTTAAAACTAAAAAAAAAGAAAATCAACTGAACACATGTGCAAGTCTATTTATTGACTCTATTTGTTTCACTAAGTCATGTAACTACTGCTTGTCAGTACTATATTACCTTTATTATCACAGCTTTATTGTAAATCTAAAAGCCACTTAGTGTGATTCTCAAGAATTGTTTAACTGTTTTTGATCCTTGCTTTTTCATATAAATTTTCATATCAACTTGTCCATTTCTTTAAAAACCATAGGCAAACTCCTCCTGAGATTTTTATCAGGATCATGTTGACCATAAATTTAGGCGAAAGGGTACTGTATCTTCAAATTTATGCACACAGTATATCTCTTAGCTTATCTAGATATTTGATTTTTTCAATATATAGTTCTCACCATATTTTGTACATATTTTACTAGACTCAGTCTAATTTTTTGCTTTAGGGTGCTTTTATAAAACATGCTAAATTTATTGATTTGTTTTCAATTGCTCATTGCAAATATGTAAGTATATATACATTTTTTTTTTTGCAGCACCAGGGATTGAACTCACAACCTCATGCCTGGCAGGCAGGCGCTTAAGTCACTGAGCCAAACTCCCAGCCCTGGTTTTTTGAGGCAGGGTTGCACTATGTAGCTCAGGTTGGCCTTGCACTCACGTTGTAACCCAAGCCGGCCTCGAACTCACAATACTCCTCCTACCTCAGCCTCCTGAGTGCTGGAATTAAAGGCGTGCGCCACCACGCCCGGCTTACAATTTACTTTGTATATTAACCTTTTATCTTAAAATTTTGCTAAATTTATTTGTTCCAGAGTGATTTTCTTATATGTACTTAAAGTATTTTCTATGTAAATAATAATGTCCTCTGTAAATAAAAATTTTTATTTCTTCCTTTTCAAACTGAAAAGAATTGGAAAAAAATAGAGATGTGACACTAAAAACATAATCAATAAAAGAAAAAGTAGATAAATTAGACTTTACAAAATTGAAAATTTTTTTCAAAGGACACCATTAAAGAAGTGAATAGAACCCACATAGTGGGGGGAAATATTAGCAAGTCATATATCTGACAAGGGCCTTGTTATGGATTAAAAACTGGTGGTCAACTTAGCACCAGTTGAATTAATTCAGCTGGTGTTGAGTAAAGATGGCCCACCTGAAGAAAGTTGCTAGCATAAATAGAAACGTGGAGAAGAAGAGAGAGGCGTTGTGGGTTCTTCCAAGAGTTGCTGTTTCGAGCCGCTGGTTCTCCTGGAGGTGCTTGTCATGCTGGCTTCCTCAACATGGATTCGGCCATTATCGTCGGAGGAGCTCGGGACCTCATCAGTGAGGGTGACTGTGGTTCACATTGCGGGAGCTCCGCTCCTCACATTGAGCATCGCTTCCTGGCTCCGGAGGGGAAGCTGTGTGCTGGAGAAGCTGGTCACGCTGGCCTTCCTGACCTGTGCTCAACTGTTATCGTCGGAGGAGGAGCGCGGGACCTCGTTGCCTCTGAGGATGGCTGTGGTGCTCTTCAGGGCAGCCCTGCTTCTTCCTTTGAGTGTGACTTCTCGGCTCCCGTGTAGAACCCTCAACCCACTGCACAGCTCCCTCACCCCGCTGGCATAGACTTCCGAGTTCCACTGCAGACCTTTGGCCTTCCCAGCACAGAACCATAAATAGACTTGCGTGAGTCCTTATTGTGGGCTCTTAGATTTCCAGTTGGATTTGTGGGAGGTATTGTCATGCATTTGGGTCTCTAGCTGGACTCTTGCAGGACATTGCTGTGGGATCCAGGCCCTCAGCTAAATATCCTGGGTCTTAGTGTTGTGGACAGGTTTTCTTGCACTTTCTTGTGTTTAACTCTGGGTGACTATTATAAAATAGTATTACAAATCCTGTGTCCTTTATGCAGTTGTTCTCCCTATAACCCCTGACTACAACAGGCCTTCTATCTAGAACATATTAAGAACTTTAACAAATTCATAGAGCACAATTTGTAAATGGGTAAAGGCTCTGAATAGATATTTCTCCAAAGAAAATATACAAAATGTTTGTATAACAAATGTACAACATCATTAGTCACGACCACAATGAGATACCTCTTTACACCCACTGGGTGGTTACAATTTTGAAAATCAGAGAATATCCAGAAGATTATTGGCAGGATTACAGAGAAACCAGGTCCCTCACGCCCTGCTAATGTGAATGAAAACTGGTGCAGCCACTGTGGAAAAAAGTCTGGCAGTCAACTAAACTCTATGTCAATTAAACACAGAGTTGCCACACAATCCAGTAATTATATCCGTAAGTATGCACCCAGGGGAAATGAAAATATGCTTCCTCAAAAGGTGCATGGATGTTTATATCAGCATTATCTATAACATCCAAGACATGGAAAGAACCCAATGGACAGTGTTTAAACAAAACATATTATAACTATGCAAGGAAGTATTATTTGGTCATGAAAGGGAACAGAGCACTGACACAGTTTGAGAGAACCCTGAAAGCATTATACTAAATGAAAGAAACCAGACACTAAAACCCACATATTGTATGATACCACTCATTTGAAGCATCAGAATTGAAAAATCTATAGAAAAAGAAAGTAGAATTTAGGGGTTACTTATGGGCTGGCGGGAACAGGGCGAGCAGGAAGGGGAAGTTAGGGAGTGATCACTAATGTGTTCAAGGCTTCTTTTCCAGGTAACAAAAATGTTGTAAAACTGACAATTTGGTGATGCTACAAATACTTAGACTATACTAGAAACTATGGAATTGTACACTTAAATGGACAGATTGGATGGTCTGCGAATTAGACCTCAATAAACTGATTTTAAATATATCCAACACACAAGGTAAATCATACGGTGTAGGGTATCTATTGATGTTGGCAGATATCCAGAGCAGCAAGATAAAAGGACTCAGAAAGAGGAGAAAAATTAATCAAATACAAGCCAGGACAGAGACAGGTCGTGAAACTATCAAAGATATTGAAACAGTTACTCGAATGCACTCTATATAATCAAAAAGAAAGATGAACATACTATGTAATGACAAGACTGATATAAAAGGAAATCTAAAAAGGATTTTTAAAGATGAAAACTGCAGTGTTACAGATGAAAAATACAGGAAGTAGGATTCATAGAGGAGTAGAAACTTGGAGATTGAAAGACATAGCAGAGTGCAAAACAGAACCGCACTGAGGTTCCATTTCACTCCAGAGAGGCCATCAGCAAGAATACAAAAAACAACAAATGTTGGCACACACCTGTAATCCCAGCACTCGGGAGGCTGAGGCAAGAAAACCGCTACAAGTTCAAGGCCAACCTGGGCTACAAAGTGAGTTCAACACAGCCTGAACTGCATAGTGAAATCCTGTCTCAAAAAGACAGACAGACAGACAGAAAGAAAGAAAGAGAAGCAAAGTGAAGCAAAGCAAAGCAAAGAAAAGAAAAGAAAAAGTGTGCAAAAATGGAAACTGATAACCCAAAGAACAGGGGACTTGAATAAATTTCTGAAAAAATGCTCAACCTTACTAGCAATAGGGGAGACACACACTAAAGTCATACTCTTCCAACTGGGGCGGTTTAAAGGCTGATAATAGCTTATTGACTCAGTCATGAGAAACTGCACTTCGGTCACTGCTGCCACTTACATAAATCGGTGTGACCACTCTGCAAAGCATTCGAAAATATTTAGCATGCTCTGAAATGTACACAGCATCTGGCCCAGAAATTACACTCCTAGATCCATGTCCTAGAGCAGCAGTTCTCTGCCTTAAAGCCTTTATAGGGGGCTCACTAGGTCAAGAATATTTTCATAGCAATGTTAAGGCACTATTTGTTTTTAGTTTTCCATGAGTGTACGATGGAGTTTTCAAAGGGCTACATGACACATGATATCACAATACTGTATATCAAAGGGCAAAAATGTAGGAAAGTTCAACTGTTCTTGATTGAGTCAGATGTCACAGAGATTTGCAAACATAATTATTTCCATTTGGGAAAATATGATTTTTGTTTAAATGTTATTTCTACAATCTGGAAGGCTGAGGCAGGAGGATCACGAGTTTAAGGCCAACCTGGAACCTAGAGAGAGCCTGTTTTAAAAAATGAAGCAGTGATTTCTAATGCAAGAAGATGCATATTTCAATTTTTTTCAGTTTTATGACTGCTATTTTACACAGCAAAACTATAACCCATATAAAGAAATAAATCCTTAAGCAATCGGCTGGTTCGAAGGACAGGCTGAGTTGATAGCAACTGAGGTACAAAAAGCAGCTGAATGCTTGTACTGTTTGGTTGACTTTGCAGGCCTGGGGCCAGCGGTCTGAGCATCTATTGGGAGGATGACTGTATGCAATACAGCAAATGTGGGGGATTTCCTTCTGTCTTGCCTTTGAAATCCAATATTGTTCTCACTGTTTTGCTTCATTCTGATTAATTGTTTTACTTTATTCAATGTTCTGTTTTGATTGGTTTTATTCTGTTTTGTTTTAGTTTGATTTTATTATATTTGATGGAATGGACAACTATCGTGAAGATAACAAGATATACTATAGTAGCCATAGTTGTTTTCCTATTATTCTGCTTTGAAGTTCTGTACCAATTGCAATGCTTTTTTTTTTTTACTGATTTTATTCTGTTTTGTTTTGTTGGGTTATATTATCTTTAAAATAAAAAAGATGAAAAAGAAATAATTCTTGAGTCTTCAGTTGGACTAATTCATCAAATAATTGCTAAGCACCTTTCCTGAGCAGACCCTTGGCTGGGAACTCTGTGAGCCACACTCATTTTATAAGTGACCCAGCATGCCCCAGTCCTGCCAGCCCTGAGACTCCAGCTGGCAACTCTGCAGGAGTTGCAGGTCATTTTGTGTCTAGCACTGAAAGTTTTGGCTACACTTTCCTTTCCTACAACTGAGCTGTTGGGATTCCCCCATTGCTCTGCCATCACGGTCCTTTACCAACCCAAGAGCAGAGAGCCCAGAAAGATTCCAGTTCACCCAGCGCCATCTGTGCTCCTATTTGCACCCAGATAAGTTGCCAAGCCATACAGGAAAAATAGAAACTGGCCAATCTGTGCTCGTATTTAATTGCCACCCAGGTTCAATTAGTTATCACTGCAGAATCTTTGACTTGCAGACTGCTATGCTTCCCTCTCATTGCGGGGCTATAGGTGTGAGCCCAGAGAGTTGTGGTTAGTAAAATTATAGGGCTTTTCACAAACACCAGCCCAATACCCCTGTTCTACTCACCTGGGCACATGGGTATCACCGACCACTGAGAGGTCTCCCTACTGGACTCAGCTTTGTTCCGCCTGCAAGCATTGGACCATCACAGTTTCCTGAAGTCTCCCCCATGCCACATCCCAAGAAATGGATCCTTCGGTGTCCTCGTCACTTAATCCCTATAACAGCCCTGACAGCTGACATTATTTTTGTACAGACTCCAAATGCAGCTGTACTTAAGCGTTGCTGCTACTGCTACTGCTACCTCATATCTTCTGTTATTTGCAAAATAGAGAATGGTGAGAATGACGACAGGAGGGAGGGATGTGGTCTCATGAACTCTGTGGCTTGCCCGTTTATGGGGAGGGGTGACTCTATGTGTTCTGTCAGTCACTTAACCAATCAATCAATTTGCATCTATTTTGTGAACATCATTGCCTAATTTGATATTCTCAAGAATTGATATTATACCTACCTTAAAGATAAGGGAGAGATCAGAGCCACAAATTTTGATGAAGTCTCCTTTCTAAATTCACAAGGCACATAAGTGACAGGCCATGCCTTCCCGCAGTTGTCTGATCTTGATCAACTGTCTCCTTTTTTTTTTTTTTTTTTTTTTTTTTTTGGTACCAGGGATCAAACTCACGACCTCGCACTTGCCAGGCTCAACTGTCTTCTTCTCACGCACTCTTGAAGCCTTCCGATTCCTCACTACCCATCTCACTTGCACATCCTTACATCCAAAGAAACTTCAATAAAACAGTAAGAGGGAGCAGTCCCTTCAAGATGCACCCAAATCTACCAAGGGTCCTATTACCAAGCCTTGAATATTTAAAGGAAAGTGCTTCCTCTCCAACCTGAAGCAAAATCATGTTTCCTTCAGCTACTTCCTTCTGAGGCTCAGTTTCTCAGCTTGTTGATAAGAAACCTGGATTAATAATCTAAATTATCTTCCAGCTCTGAGACACTAAGATTATCCATGCATGAAAAAGGTTAGTGAAAATCGAAGTATGGTGATTTGAACTTCCAAGACAAGAGAGCACATTTGTGAATTCGCTGACCTGTAGAAGGCCCAGATATTGGACAGGTTACCTCCTAAATAGCAAAACACCAAAGCATCCTGACCCCATGCCACTTGAGCAAAGTTGCAGCATAGTTCCACAAAACATTAAGCCCCATCAGCTGCCAACCTCCTCCAGTAAGATTTATGAATGGCATTTATCTCTTGGCTTCGCATGATTTTTTACTGGCAAAATATCTGCTGGTGTGAGGAATTGACAAAGTACTGGCCTGGGAAATAAACTGTCTGTGTTTAGGTCCCTGTTTAGCCACTTCTGTACTGTTTTACCACGGATCAGTTGTTTCAGCTCTCTGGGTTCAGCTTCCTCATGTAGAACATGGGGAGGCAATTCCTGCTCTTTGTGGCCTTTGCTGAATTGCTGTGTATTTTAATGAGCCAGTGCCTTACACAACACAGTGTGATAAATGTGAATTTGGTCTCACAAACTGCTTGAGAACAAGATCTGAACTATCCCAGGCACAAGGATTCCTCCACAGAATTCAGCATGACCAGCTAGGCAGAAGAAGTAACGGTCAAATTTCCCCCGCAAGTATTTTGCTAAAAGTCAGCCAATGGAAGCTTCCCGGAAGACTCCAAAGAAAAGAGCTGATCACTAAAGGCCTCCATTTGTTTCAAGAGGTGAGTTGCATTTGGTCATGGCCACAAGTACCAAACCTACCTCGTGTACCCAGAGCCACGGAAGGGCACCTGCAGGTGCAGCCAACCTCCGTGACTCTTGGAGAGGCCAGGCATCTCTATTGCTCATGGCTCAATGGAAAATGCTGAAGTCTTGCTGTATGTCAGGCTGTTCATTTCTTGCCCAGAAGAATCTTTGTAGAACCTCTTGGACAACAGGCTTTCTGTCTTGGGCTAAAGCAACTGGATGTTTCTAAAAATGTCCTCCTTTCTCACCAAAGCATATAGCACCAAGAAGAGCAGAAATGGCTAGGTTGAGGAGATTGCGTTCACTGTACAACTCATTCCTGTACCAGGAGACTCAAAAGTAAGGAAGACTCCTGCAGTGCACCACTCTGTGTTCCCCTACTGCACCCCAGCTGATCCAGGGCCCACTTCTGCCTGGCCCCTTGGGTGCTCTCTCTCTGGCTCTGTTCTCCTGAGGGCTGACGTCTGGTCTGCTTTATTCACCACTCTGTCTACAATATTTGCCACAGAATTAGCACTGAAAGAATGAATTGGAAAATGAATGAATAAATGCATCTTTGAGTAAAAAGCCCAGAATTTGGTCTATGACTGCAGCAAAGTTTTTCTTAATGTGATCAGTTGTGAAGGATTACTCCTTCCCGCTACTGTCCTAAAATCAGATTGGAAGTTCCCTGAAGGCCGGGACTTACCTACCTCAGTAGGTTGCTTCTCTTTTCTTAGCATCGAGTATGTCATCTATCATACAAATAGGGCCCAGTAAACATGTTCTAGCAGAGTGACTACTAGAGCTCCTCCATTCAAAGTAGGCAAGCTATTAGTTGCTCCCAGCCAAGACAAATCAACAGGCAATTTTGCCTTGAAATAATTGACTGCACTTTGCTTTGCTCTCCCAAAAGCAAAGTTGAGAAGAGGATGCTCCTTTCCTGTCTCCTAAGCAAGATTCCCCTAAGCCATAGAAGCTTGGGGAGGAGAAAGGAATACAGCAAGTTAGAGGCAGGGCTAAGGTCACCGCAGAGAAATGGGGCAGCGTGGGGTTTTAGATTTAAGCCCAGACATGGCTCCTGTGCATCACCAGACCACAGCATCAGCAAATAACTACAGAGCTCCACTCAGGGATGCAAGCAGGACCAGTCACAGAGCTGAGGCAAAAGAAAACTAAGCCAGCTTTCCAAGGACCACAGATGCATAGTGCCAAGATTTTTCTCTCTTCCCTTTGACTTTGTCTCCAAATGACCGCCATTCTCCAGGGGATGGGAGACAGCTCGGCTAGCTGAGCTTTTCAAACCTGAATGGCAGTGCACATTGCAATCCCTTCTCCAATGCATGCAAATGGCAGGTGAGTTGAGCTTTGATTTTATTACATTCTGAGATTCTGACAGGTAAGAGAATTAACGTTCCTAAAAACAAAGCAAGAATATAATACAGCAATATAGGCTTGGAAGAGAACTGGGAACCAAAACTGACTGACTTGGTCTTCACACGGCTGCTACATTTTGACATTTTGAGAGCACTTCTCCGGGACTCCTCCCTTTCTGCCACATCCACATCTGCACACTCACGCATCCCCTGGTCCCTGCAGACACAGATCAGTTATCAAAAGGTTTATTGAAGGGTTTCTTCTAGGCCTCCTCCTCCTGTAAAAGACTGGGTCGTCCGTGTGTCTTCACCTCAATCATCTTCTCTTGGTGTCTGTATCTAAACGTTCCCTTTTTATGAGGATGCCACTCAAAGTGGTTTAGAGTCTGCTCCAATAACTTCATTGTACTTTAACTCTGTAAAGATCCTATCTCCAAATCAGGTCACTTTCTGAGGGATTGCGGTTAGGATTTCAATATAAGAATTAGCGGGGAGGGGTACATTTCAGCCCATAAGAACTTTGCCTTATTGTTTATCAGTATGTTTCTTAAATTGCCACCATAAACTCCAACCACACCGCTGTTCTTTAAGAACATTTCATTTCTTATTTTTTGAATACTCTTTATCTCGCTGTTCTAGAAGTGAAGAGTAAAAGATATTTTTGGATCTTAAACACAAACTAACAGCATGGGGGAAAGGACAAAAGTTGTTGAAAATAATCAAGAGATGCATCTGGGACAAAGAAGATGTCTTGGACAATGTCATCCCTTCCTGCTCGTAGGCTGGCTAGACTTCCATTCACCTCATCTGATTGTGTAGGGACTATGCTGCACTCAGGAGTAAAAACACCTACCCTTCCTCTTTATTAAGTACTGCACTTCTCCCTGGAAATGCAATCCATTTCAAAAGTCCTTTGGGCATTTGTGCTCACATCTAATTCTACAAGTCACGCTGATGTGATACTGCAAGTGTATTCTTCCATAAAGCTCTCAATATCCATCAGCTAGGAAGAAAAGAACAAAAGGAGAAGGAGCGGAATTTATCCTGGAAAATAATATAACACTGAATGATTTTGAAGTATGATACTTGATAAAAGAAATATTTGGAAATGGACATGATTAAATTTGAATTTTAGCTTTATGAAGTGGAAGTCACATAATACAAGCCAGTGTTTCTACTAATATATTATTATAAGCGAAAGTGCATGTCGTAAATGTCTGTGTGTGTTCTGCTTCATTCCCTGATGCCCCACTCTGTAGCTGTTAACATGTTCGCCCACTCGAGCGTGGCAAGTTTTCTACTCAAGAGCAGTGCTTGCTAGACAAACCCTTCGTACTCTCTGAAATGGAGATGTTTGAGCGCTTCAGGATGCTGTTGGTTTGGTCAGCTCTCAGCCACCTAACTCCATGTCCTGAAATGCTTCGTGGGGTGGGAGTTCACACTGCAGACCTCAAAAATTATTAGTTTAGTGCTCCTCTAAATGTGGTCCACAGACAAATGCTAGAACACGTGTGTGTTTTTTTCCAGCGTGAAAAGGCAAGTATAGAAATTGAGAACAACCACTGACACGTTTACAGTATTGCCAGAATACTTTTATATCTACTGACTATACTAATAAAAAGATGAACTCGTATTTTGCATGTCATTTGATTTTATTTTTCTGGTGATTTGTTTTATTGTGCTTTAGAAAAATACTAATGTATGATGGATCAAAAATTATAAAATAATGACCCTTCATTAAGGATGATTAAAGAGCCTCAGTCTAACCTGTCTTCTCCCCTCAAAGTCAAAACTCCTTAAAATTGCCCCCCAGAGTTCTCCAGGTCCTGTGGGGCTTAAAGAAAATCTCAAATTTCTGCTGAAATCTCCACTTCATTGTTTATCTATGAGACAATAAGCCGAGTGTAGGGGATACCGCATTGATCAAGATTAGACCAAATCCAAAAATTTATATGGTGCTCAAAAATATTGTTGCCTACCTTAAAAAATATTGTTGACTACTTACATTCATAACAGAGCTTAAATCTAGCAAGATAGAAATTATAAAAGAGAAATAAATAGAAATACCAGAAATGAAAAAACAGTAGCAAAGATAAGAATACTCTCAATGAACTCAAAGGTAGAATCTATACAATCAAAGAATGAAATAATTCCATCAATAGGATAGGATCAAAGTATAGTTAATATATGTATTATTATATCACAAAGCAGCTCATTTCATTCAATTAATACGTTAATAATTTTAAATAGTGTCAACAAAAATAAAACACTTAGAAATAAATTTACTAAAAGAAATTCAAGACTTGTATCCCAAAAATTACAAGGCATGGCTGTAAAAATTAAGTTCTAAATAAATAACAGAAGACATCTCACATTCAAGGATTGAAAAATTTAACATTTTTAGGATACCCATACTCTTCAAAATGATATAGAGATTCAATGCCATTCCTAAGAAAATTCAGGTCTTTGTACTTTTTTTATTTTTTTGCAGAAGTTACAAGTTGATCCTAAATTCACATTGACATTCAAGGGAAGCAGAAGAATAAAAATAATCTTCAAAGAGAAAAAGTTAAAGGAGTCACATTTTCCAATTTCAAAACTTGTTATAAAGATACAATAATCAAGATCATGATTATTAGTATGGTCCTGGCATAGGGATAGACACCATACATGATGCACCTGTCATCAGCTTACTTTTGACAAGGGTGTTAGTGTCACCCAGTAGGATGCTAGAAAAACCTGTGTGTCCACATACAAAAGAATGGAGTCAGACCCCTATCTCATAGCAAAAAAAAGAAAAAAAAACTCAAAATGGATCAAAGACCTTTTATGTAAGAACCAGTGTTCATTTTTTACTGTTTCTTTTCTTTGTATTTTTCTGAGACAAGATCTGGCTATATAGCTCAGGCTGGTCTTGAACTCCCTATGTAACCCAGGCTGGCCTCAAAAATGCAGCAATCTTCCTGCCTTAGCCTCCTGAGTGCTGGAGTTCCAGGCAAGAGCTAGAATTGTAAAAGTTTTAGAAGAAAACGTAACTATAACCTTTATGATCTTAAATTAGGCAATAGCTTCTTATGTATGGTATCTAAAGCATGGTCAACCAGTAAAAGATAGGTAAATTAGACTTCATCAAATTTAAAACTTATGTGATTCAAAGGACACTATCAAGAAAACCAGAATAGGGCTGGGGATTTAGCTCAGCGGTGTAAGTGCCTGCCTGGCAAGTGTGAGGTTGTGAGTTCAATCCCCGGTACCAAAAAAAAAAAAAAAAAAAAAAAAAAAAAAAAAAAAAAAAAAAAAAAAAGAAAGAAAGAAAGAAAGAAAACCAGAATAAAACTCATAGAAGAGTAGAAAACATTTACATATCTGATAAGGCTCTATCACCCAGACATAGAGAGAATTCTTCCAGCTCAACAATTAAAAGACAAATAATGCAATAAAAACTGAACAATGAAGGCTGGGGATATAGCTCAGTGGAAGAGCTCCCGCCTGGCAAGTACAATGTTGTGAGTTCAATTTCCAGCACCAATAAATAAATAAATAAATAATAAAAACTGGACAATGGCTTTGAACAGATATTTTACAGAGAAAATATATACATGGTCAAGAAGCACATGGAGATAATAAATCATTAGGAAAATATAAATCAAAACCATAATTATACGAAGATTTTTATCCCCTTGGTGTATCTATAATCAAAGGCAAATGCAATTAATGAGTGCTATGGCAAATGTGGAGAAATTACAATCTTCACATATAGAGGGCTGTACTGTGTAGTGAGGTGGCCACTTAGGAAAACAATTTGACAGTTCCTCAAAAAGTTAAACATACAATTTCCATATGACCCAGTAATTCCCCTCCTAGCTACTGTAATTGAAGCTGGTAATTGAAGAGATGTAAGGTCATACACCCACTCAAAAGCATATATACGGATATTCATGGCAGCATTATCCATAATGGCCATTGTAGGGAAGCAGCCCAAATGTTCATCAACTGATTCAAAGAGAAACAAAATGTGCTATATTCATAAGGGGGTTATTATTCAGTCTTACAAAGGAAAGAAATATGAGTGCATCCTATGACACGGGTGAACCCTGAAAGCATTATGCTGCATAAAAAGAGTCTGACACAGAACTCCACATATTGTAAGACTGCATTTATTACCAAATGGGCAGCTCCATCAGTATGGAAAGTAAACTAGTGGTCGCCAGTGACTGGCTGAAAAGAGGACAGGGAAGTGACAGATGAAGAGTATGGATTTCTTCTGGAGGTGATAAAAATGTTCTAAACACAACCTGGTAGACATAGTAGAAACCAGTGGAGTACAGGGGTGGATTTAATGATATGTGAATTATAGTTCAGTTTATCAGATTACATAGGACAGCAACTCTTAAGAGTGGCCAGGGATCACATGCCTCTACATGTGAAGCCAACTCAAATTCTAAGAGTTGGTGAAAAGTGAAGACCATCAAAGCTGCCAGTGCTGGGCCAAGTCCTTCTCACACTTCCTCTTTCTTATCTTCTGTATCACGTGTCCCATTTCCACTTATAATTATGACAGGTTCGCTGAGCAATCCAGGATAATCTTCCCTGTCTCCAGATGAGGTAGTTAGTAACCTAAGTTACACCTGCAACATTGACTCCCCTTTGCAATGCAACTTATTTCCTCCTTTTTTTTTTTCTTGTACCAGGGATCGAACTTGCAATCTCACGCCTGCCAGGCAGGCACTTACACCACCGAGCTAAATCCCCAGCCCTATTTTTTGAGACAGGGTCTCACTATTCAGTTCAGGCTGGCCTTGAACTCACTTTGTAGCCCAGGCTGGTCTCGAACTCACAATGATCCTGCTGCCTCATCCTCCCAAGTGTTGGGATTACAGGCATGCACCACCATGCCCGACTTCCTAACTCATTTTATGAGGTCAAAAGTGTGCTTGTATCAAAATTTGTGATTTACAGGAAAAGAAAGTCACATACCTGTATCCTTCCTAAGCAGAAATACAAAAGTCCTTAAAGGAGTAAGAGTAAGAGTCTAACAACGTATTTTTAAAGAATAATATAACATGAGTAACTGGGGTTTATTCTAGGGACACAAGACTGGCTAAACATGAAAAATTGATTACTTCAATATATTCGCATATTAAAGAAAAATAGCATATAACCATCTTCATAGAGTCACAAAAACCACTGGATAAATTTTAATATCTATTCATGATAACACTCTGTGTAAAACTAGGAATAGAAGTTAACTTCCAGAACATGATAAAAAAAAAGCACCTGCAAAATTATCTGCAGCTTACATTATACTGAATAGTGAAAGATTGAATGCTATCTTCCTAAAATCAGAAATAAACAGGGATGTTCTCTACTGCCATTCCTATTCAACATCGCACTGCAAGTCCTAGCCAGGGAAATAAGCCAGAAAAAGGAAAGAAACATGAACAGATTGAAAAGGGAGAAATAAATTGTGTCTATTTGCAAATGCAATGTCTACATAGAAAATCCCAAGAATCTACCAAAAAGTCTCTTAGAATTACTGAATTTCACAAAGCCAAAGATAAAGATACTATATATAAAAATTAGCCACACTTCCATACACTAGAAAAGAACAATTATAATTAGGAAATCTTTTAAAGCATGATTTATAGCCTGGCACAGTGCCACACACCTGTAATTCCAGCACTCGGGAGGCTGAGGCAGGAGGATCACCGTGAGTTCAAGGCCAAACTGGGCTGCATAAGTGAGTTCAAGGGCAGCCTGAACCATGTAATGAGACCCAGTCTCAAAAAAATTTAAAAAATTAAAAATAAAGTACCATTTATAAAAGTATAAATAGTTGTTTTTTTTAAAGATAGTAAAATCCAACAAAACATAACAGAACAAAGTCAATCAAAATGAAGCAGTAGAACTGGTACAGAACTTCTAAGAAAGATAGTATGAAAACAATAGCTACTGTAGTATATCTTATTATTTTCAGAATAGTTGACCTTTCCAACAGGTATAGTAAAATCAAACCAAAAAAAAACAAAAAACAAAAAACAATAAAACCAATAAAAACTGAGTATAAAATAAGCCCCCCAAAATTAATCAGAATAAAGCAAAACAATGAGAACAATATTGGGCCTCGAAGACAAGACAGAAGAAAATCCCCCATTTTTGCTACATTGCATACTGTCATCTTCCAAAGAGATGCTCAGGTTGCCAGCCTCAGGCCTGCAAAATGAACAAAACCATACTAGCATTTGGTTGTTGTATGTACCTTAGTTGCTATCAATGTAGCCAGACCTCCCAACGAGCAGGTTGCTTTACGGGGGTTGCGGGGTGGGGGGCATGTTTGTCCTTGATTCTTAGCCCACATGTCGGTAGGCGTTCAGGGACGGGAGCTGCATGTTTCTCTTCCTGGGGTCCACACCTGTCACGCAGGCCCCCGGAAGGCTGTCTTACTTGTCTCCTGGTTGGAGGCGCTCAGGCCCGGCTGGGTGGGCTCCCGAGAAGTCCATTTCTTTCTCCTCCTGGGGTCCACGACAGTTGCACAGGCCCCCAAAAGTATAAACAGTTAAATATAAGATATAGGATACATAACCTGAAAATCACAGATTAGTGATGAAATAAATTCTAACTAAATAGATGTGAAAACCATTTTCTCATATTTATGTAGATAAAGAATAAGACTAGGTCACATTTTTAGCAAAGGAGAACAAAGTCAGCGGGCTGACACCTGATTTCAAGGCCCCATAGCAAAATATTAGACCATATTCTTAGCCATAAGACAAACCTCAAAAAATTTAGAAGAATTAAAATCATAGAGTGTTTTATCTGACCAAAATGGATTTGAAATAAATGTCAATTGTGGAAAGATGACAGACATCCCTAACTACATGGACTCTAGACCACACACTCCTAAACGTGAGTCAAAGAGGAAATCTCAGGGAAATAAGAAAAAATTATTGAACTGAATAAGAATGAAAGTGCAACATATCAAAATTTGTGGGACATGGACAAAGAAAAACTAAAAGGGAAATGCATGTATTAGAAAATGTAGATGTCAGAAAAGCTCAGAATGTCACAATTCAATAATTCAAGCTCCCACCTCAAGAACTTAGAGTGACAGGAGACCCATCTCAGTGGTAGAGCACATGCTTAGCATGCAGGTAGCCATGGGTTCAATCCCCAACACTGGAACGAACGAATGAATGAAAGAAAGAAAGAAAAAAAGAAAGAAAGAAAATCTTAGAAAAATAAGATCAAAACAAGCCCCAGACAAGAAAAAGGAAGGAAATAGTAAAGAGTAGAAATTGATGAAATTGAAAACAGAAAAACAATAGGAAAATCAGTTATAAAGTTCTTGTGGTTGGCTTTGGCATGGATTTCCAATTTCATTGCAGTGTGGTCTGATAGTATGCATGGGATAATTTCAATTCCTTTACATTTACTTAAGCACGTTCTATGAGCCAGTATATGGTCTGTTTTGGAGAATGTCCCATGTGCAGCTGAAAAGAATGTGTATTCTGATGTTGTAGGGTGGACGTCTCTATAGACATCTACTAAGTCCATTTGCTCAAAAGTTTGATTTAGTTCTAAAATTTCATTATTAATTTTTTGTCTAGTTGATCTGTCTTTTTGTGACAGTGGGGTATTGAGGTCTCCCAATACAATTGTATCAAGGCTTATTTGATTTTAAGTGTCCATTAATAATTGTTTTATGTAACTGGGTGCACTAATATTTGTTGCATATATATTTATGATTGCTATCTCCTCCTCTTAGGTTGTTCCCTTTACCAAGATATAATGACCTTCTTTGTCTCTCTTAATCAGTCTTGGCATAAAATTAACTTTATCTACAAATAGAATAGCAACCCCTGCTTTTTTCTGAATTCCTGTTGCATGGAGTATTGTTTTCCATCCTTTGACTTTCAGTCTATGGGTTTCTTTTTGAATTAAATGTGTTTCTTGTATACAGCATATTGTTGGATCTTGTCTCTTGATCCATAATGCCAGTCTATTCTTTTTGACTGGTGAGTTGAGACCATTAACATTGATGGCTAAAACTGATATGTATTGACTTATCCTTATCATTTTGTTTTCCTATTATTGGCTCCCCCTTTTTTTCTCCTTTTTCCCTTCCCTCTAATTGTTTGCCTTTCCAGGTAGATTCCTTCTATTGGGGTTCATGGAGCTGTAGTCCTTATCAGCTCTTTCTAAAATGTCCTTCAGTGCTGGTTTAGTAGTTGTGAATTTCCTCAGATGTTCTTTATCATGGAAGTATTTTGTTTCTCCCTCTATTTTGAAAGATAGTTTTGGGGGATACATCAGTCTGGGTTGAAAGTTGTTTTCCTTTAGAACTTGGAGTACTTCACTCCAAGCTCTCCTTGACTTGAGAGTTTGTGCTGAGAAGTCAGCTGTGATTCTGATGGACTTTCCTTTATAGGTGATTTGCTTCTTTTCCCTAACAGCTTTTAAAATTTTATTCTGTGTTGAATTTCTGGAATCTTGACTATGATTCTGGAATGTGACAACAGGTCACAGATGAAATTAAAGAAGAAATTAGACAGTTTTTACAGTTGAATGACAATGACAATACAACATACCGGAACTTGTGGGACACAATGAAAGCAGTCCTGAGAGGGAAATTTATAGCATTAAATACCATAACAGGAAAACAGAGCAAGCTCATATAAACAACTTACTGCTGAACCTCAAACTTCTAGAAAAAGAAGAGCAGGTTAAACCAAAAGCTCATACAAGGGAGGAAATTATAAGGATCAGAGCAGAAATTAACACACTGGAGAATAAAAAAAAAAACACCACAAAGAATCGATGAATTGAAGAGTTGATTTTTGAGAGATTAAATAAAATTGATAAACCCTTGGCCAACTTTATCAAAAAAAGGAAAGAAAGGACTCAAATCCATGCAATTAGGAATGAAAAGGGTAAAATCACAAAAGACCCTGTAGAAATCCAGAAAATTATCTATGCCTATTTTGAAAACTTGTATTCTAATAAGATGAAAAATACAGAAGAAATGGACAAATTCCTAGATACATATGAATTACCAAATTTGAATCAAGAAGATAAAAATCCTAAACAACCCAATATCAATAAATGAAATTGAAGATGTAATTAAAAATCTATCAACAAAGAAAAGCCCAGGCCCTGATGGATTCACTACCGAATTCTAGAAGAAATTTAGTGAAGACCTAACACTACTACTTCTCAAACTCTTTAATGAAATTGAAAGGGAAGCAATACTCCCAAATTCCTTCTTGGAAGCAAGCATTACTCTGATTCCAAAACCAGAGAAGGATCCAATAAAGGAAGAGAATTACTGTCCAATCTCCCTAATGAACATTGATGCAAAAATCCTTAATAAGATACTGGCAAATAGACTACAGCAGATCATCAAAAAGATTGTACACCATGATCAAGTGGGATTCATCCCAGGGATGCAGGGATGGTTCAACATACATAAATCCATAAATATAATACATTGTATTAACAGAGCCAAGGATAAAAATCATACGATTATCTCAATAGATGCAGAAAAAGCCTTTGACAAAGTCTGACACTTATTTATGATAAAAACTCTACAGAAAATTGGAATAGATGGTCTCTATCTCAATCTGATAAAAGCCATCTATGACAAACCAACGGCCAACATCATACTAAATGGACAAAAACTGAAAGTTTTCACTCTAAAATCAGGAGCAAGACAAGGATGTCCACTGTCTCCACTCTTATTTAACATAGTCCTGGAAACTTCAGCCAGGGCAATTAGACAAGAGAAAGAAACAAAAGATATAAAGATAGGAAAGGAAGAAGCTAAACTAGCATATTTGCAGATGACATGATACTCGACCTAGAAGATCCCAAAAATTCCACCAAAAGACTTCTAGATTTAATAAGCAGATTTAGCAATGTAGCTAGTTACAAAGTCAATACTCAAAAATCAATAGCATTCTTGTACACAAATAATGATCTCACTGAGAGAGAAATTAGGGAAGCAATACCTTTTACAATAGCATCCAAAAAAATGAAATACTTAGGAATCAATCTAACAGAAGATGTAAAAGACCTCTATACTGAAAACTATAGTACTCTGAAAAAGGAGACTGAAGAGGATATTAGAAAATGGAGAGATATCCCATGCTTTTGGGTAGGAAGAATCAATATAGTAAAAATGACCATACTTCCAAAACTGTCATACATATTCAGTGCAATCCCAATCAAAATTCCAATAGTATACCTCACAGAATTAGAGAAAAAAATCCTAAAATTCATCTGGAACCAGAAGAGACCTAGAATAGTAAAGGTGATCCTGGGCAACAAAGACAAGACAGGGAGCATCACAATTCTTGACCTGAAATTATACTATAAAGTTACTGTGATAAACACAGTGTGGTACTTGCAAAAAAACAGACCCAAAGATCAATGGGATAGATTAGAAGATGCAGAAACAACTGCAGACACACTAAGCTACCTTATCTTTGACAAAGGTGCCAAACACATTCACTGGAAGAAAGATAGCCTCTTTAATAAATGATGTTGTAAAAACTGGCTTTCCACATGCCAAAGATTAAAACTGGACCCATATCTTTCACCAGGTACTAAGTTAAAATCTAAATGGATTAAAGATCTCAACATTAAAACAGAAACATTAAATCTGCTGGAAGATAGAGTGGGTAAAACTCTTGAAGACATTGGTGTGGGCAAAGATTTTATGAATAAAAGCCAGACTGCACAGGAACTATCTCAAAGAATCAATAAATGGGATCTCATCCTACTGAAAAGGTTTTGCACAGCAAGAGAAACCACCAACAGAGTGAAGAGACAATCCACAATGTGGGAGAAAATGTTTGCCAGCTGTCCCTCAGATAAAGGGTTACTATCAAGAACGTATAAAGAACTTAAAAAAAATCAGTCCTCCCAGATTTGAAAACCCAATCCAAAAAGGGGCATCTGAGATGAACACACACTTCTCAGATGAAGAAGTACAAACAGCAAATAAATATGTGAAAAAACGTTCAACAGCACTGGTCATTCAAGAGATGCAAATGAAAACAACACTGAGATTCCACCTCACCCCAGGAAGAATGGTTAGTATTAAGAAGTCAACCAATAACAAATGCTGGAGGGGCTGTGGACAAAAAGGAACCTTTCTCTACTGTTGGTGGGAATGCAGGCTGGGGCAACCACTGTGGAAGTCAGTGTAGAGATTCCTCAAAAAGCTAAGGTCGGAGGTCCCATTTGACCCAGTTATTCCCCTTCTGGGTATCTTCCCAAAAGAATTAAAAACATCATACCACAGCGATATATGTGCGCCTATGTTTATAGCTCCATAGTTCATAACAGCCAGATCTTGGAAACAACCTAAATGCTCCTCAACTGAGGAGTAGACAAAAAAGATGTGGTATTTCTATATAATGGAATAGTACTCAGCTATAAAGAACAATAAACTAGACATTTTCACTCTTAAATGGATGCTCCTTGAAAATATACTTCTCAGTGAACTAAATAAGTCACACATATATAACCATTGTATTGTTGCACTTGTGTGACAAACTGAAAGGAAATCTATGTATATAAAAATTAGTTAAGATAGTTAAAGAAAAAAAATTTTGAGTGAAAGGTAGTTTTCACAGGGTCATTTTCAAATTTCATTTTTAATGTGAATTTTTAAAAATAATATAGCAGTCATAACAAAAAAAAGATAGTCATATACCTGGTTTCTCTTGATTCATTGAGGGGAAAGTTTTGTGCTAATAATTTTCTGGACAATGTTTCATGTTTATGTCTTATATTCTAAACAACTGCTGTGAATATATACAGTGTGTTGATGATTGTTACTCTCCTATTGGCCTGTTGTGAAATTCTGTTTTACTTTGTCTTATTTTTCTTCTGTTTAAAATAATTTTTAAAAAATAAAATAAACTTTGCATGAAAAACTAAAAAAAATGAAAAATCAGTTTTAAAAAATGATTCTTTGCAAAAACCAGTAAAATTAAGAATTCTGACAAAGAAAAGACACAAAATACAAATGATCAATATCAGGAAAGAAACAGATTATCACTGCAGACCCTACAGACATCAAAAAATGCAACCAAGAGGGTACTGTACTCACTCAGTTTGGCACATAGAAATTTGATACTATCTTTTTTTTGCGGGGGGAGTACTGGGGATCGAACTCAGGACCTTGCACTTGCCAGGCAGGCGCTTATGCCACTGAGCTATATCCCCAGCCCATAAATTTGATTAACTTTTAAGAAATAAACCAGTTTTTTGAAAACCACAAACTATCATCACCTATTCAATATGGAATACATTATGCTACCCCTAAAACTACTAAATAAATTTATAATTATAAAACTTCCATAAAGCTGGGTGTAGTGACCCACACCTGTAATCACAGTACTTGAGAGGCTGAGGCAAGTTCAAGGTCAATCTGAACTACATAGCGAGACCTTACTGATAAATAAATAAATAAATCTCCCATAAAAGAAATCTCCATGCCCATAGTTTTGCTGGAAAATTCTACCAAACGTTTAAAGAAGAATTAACACTAATTAGCCAATATCTTTCAGTGAAAAGGAGGCAAAACACATACTGATTAATTTTACGAAGATAGTTTTACCCTGTAATGCCACAGCCAGGCAAGGACATTACAAGGAAAGAAAACTTCATACAAATATACCCCATGAGCAGAAATATAGGTTCTTAACAAAATAATAATAGATGGAATCTAGCATCACATATAAATAATAATATAATAGGACCAAGTGGAGGAGATCAGGAACCTATAAAGGAGATAGAGAAAGGACAATGGCTAATAAATTCATCTATTCAATTGTCCAAATGGATAAAGATCTCGCCTCGAATATAATGCCCAGAACAATAAGCGAATCTGAGCTCGTGAACTTGATGTGATGGTTAAAGGGCTATCAAGTGCACGACCTTGAACAAGCTCCTTAATCTCCTGGAGCCATAATTCCTACATTTTGTAAAATGGGACTGATACTGGCTCCTACACCGCAAGGTTACCGCGAAGGTTAAGGGAACTAAGACAAGTCTGCGAGGAGTTTAACAGAGCAGCCGACCCTTGGTTAGTGCTCAATTGTAGGTTCAATTTACTGCAAAAGCCAGAACATAACTTAAGAGTCAGATCTGTGTTTCACTCATCACGGTGTATCTCCCAGGACCTATCACGGCACTGGCACTTGGAGGACATCAGATAAACTGAACCTCATTTTATAGAGTTGCGGGTAGTTCAGAGATCCAAGCTATGAAGGCCACACTGCAGGGAGGACACTACACTACATATTAGGGTGATGTGCGCACACATTTCCCACCTGCTCTTTTCCTTTCAGACATTTCTATGATCTAATAGTTTTGAAATTTTCTCTTTCAGTCTCTAAAAATAAAGCACCATATTTTACACAGTTAAGTTCTGACTCATCACATAATTCTCTATAGCTTCAGGCTAATTTAATTGTTAGAATTAGTCCCCTGAAGAGTTGAGAGAGAGACCAACGGTAATCAAGTTAAATTCACTCTGCATGATCAGTGTTTAATTAGGTATTGTTGAGAAATCCTTGTTAATTACAGTGTCAATATCATCACAAAATGATGATTCACTTCTTAAACATCTCAGAGGAAATTAAAGCAATGCATATTGTGACCCAGAGCCAGTTAAAGTCCTAAGTAAGTTACAAATACAAAGCGGCCCACACAAATATGCTCAATTGATTTTGGGGGAAAGTATATAATGAATTCAATGAGAAAAGAACAACTCTTTTTAAAAAAATGGCCCTGGAACTTTTGGACATCCCTAGGCAAAAAATGAATATATACCAAATTTTCATGGCTTACACAAAAGTCAACTCAAAATGGGTCATAAATTTAAATGTAAAACATGAAAGTAGAAAATTGTTAGAGCCTGGCATGGTGTAATCCCATCACTCTGGGAAGCTGAGGCAGGACAGTTTACTTATAAAAGTAAACACATAACTGTCACATAACCCAGCAAATGTATCCTGGGCTTTGTCCTGGAGACATGAAAATTTCTGTCCATAAAAAACCCATATATGAGTGTTTATAAAAGCTTTACCAGTAATTTCTCAAGCTGGAAAAGACCCAGGTGTTCTTTAGTGGGCAACTAGAAAAACAAACTGAGGTCCAACTGTACTATAGGTTTCACTCAGCAGCAACAAGGCATGAGTGAACTAGCAATACAGGAAATAGCCCGAAGAATTTCCAGAGAATAAGACTGAGAAGACCCTGAAAGCTTTCCTGCTATTTGATGTCACTTAGGTAGCATTTTTGAAATGACAACATTGTGAGCTGAGGAACAGGTGAATGTTTGCCAGGGACAAAGGAGGGGGCACAAAGTACACAAGGGCCTCGAGCATGGTTTCTTACAACTGCATGTGACTTTACATTGATCTCATCAAAACAATAAAAGCCAAGGAGGCATTAAATGGAAACAAAGCTTTTGTAAATGGGCAGGGGAGGAAGGGTCAAAGGGTGGGGAGGAGAACAAGGAAAAGAAAAGAAGTAAGATACATTATGTGCAGGTACAAATTGCCTATGATGAATGTGATCCATATGCATGACAAATATGTACTAATAAAAAATAAAGTTTTAAAAATGTTTTTAAAAAGATACAGCAGGCAGCTGGAAGAAATACAACTTTAATGCTTTTAGAGGAAAATATCTTTATGACTGCAGGGTGCCAGATTTCTTTCAAAAAGACATAGGGAGCTCAGGCCATACAGTTACAGAGTGATACAGCCAGCCACGTATTAAGTTTGTGCAACAGCGCCTGCCTGGCAAGCACGAGGTCATGAGTTTGATCCCCAGTACCAGAAGAAAAAAAGGTTTTGGGCAAATGGCACTTCAAAAAATGAAAAGACAGTCACAGAGTGCTAGAAGATATGTACAGCACAGGGTTCCGACAGAGGGATGATATCCAGGATAGACATCATTACACCAGACAACAAGTCATTGCTTAAATGGGCAAAACACGGAGAGAGGAAATTCTGAAAGGGGCAAGCTGATCCCTGCACATGCACAAAGGTGCCTGGTAAACCACCAGAAACAGAAACCATTCCGCACCCACCAAATGGGCAAAATGTCAGTTTTTGGCAAAGAAGTGGGACAATTTAGGATCCCACATGCTGCTGGCAGTGTGTAATTGAGTACACTTACCAAGAAATTTGGCAACGCCCAGTAAAGTGAAAGATGCGTGTATTTTGTGACATGGCCTAACATCTTGCTTGTTCATGTTTCATTGTATGAAATCAGTTTCACACTGCGACTCAATATCTATTTATATTTGAAGCAAGTTTTCTGCAAGAACTCTTCTGCTTGTGAAGCTCTCTGGCATTTTCTATTCCATACCATTTTCAATACTTCCCCATGACCAATAGTTTTGGATGAGTATTAATTTCTTGTGTTAATTTTTTTCTGTTCTAACTGCTTCCATTTTTTATTAGTCTGTCAGTAAGCTGTGTGCCAATGTTAATTTTTTTATTTTGTTTATAGTATTACGGTTATATGAGATTAACATTATAAAATTCTGGGTATAGATTATCTGGAAATTCTGTACTATTTTTGCAACTTTTTTGTAAGTCCAAAATTACTTCAAAATAAAAATGTTTCTAAAGGAGGAAAAACACTGTGGTAGAGACATTTCTGTACTAGAATACGTATGCAAGAATGTTTGGGGCAACATCTGTTTGGAAAGGCAGAAAAGTGAAAACACCAAGATGTCCATCATGAGGTGACCAGGTAAGTCCATTGTGATCAGTTCCTATAATGACTTACTTGGCAGTACTTAGGGTTCATGCACCAAGCAACACACGCGCCAACACGGTATAGCTCCATAACAGACTGGTCGTGGATACATCAAGTTGCAGAAGGATCATTTATGGCATAATACCATTTTTTTTGAGATCTAAAACATGCAAAAACATTACTACCTATTTTCGGGATGCATGAAAGAAGAACAGAGAAAGGTGTGAGAAAGCAAACGAGAAGAGCGGTGACCAGTGAGGCAGTGGCAGGAGACTGCACTCAGGGAGGGCGGCCAGGGAGCCTCACAGCTGACTTAAATCGAGTGAGGGGTACATAAGCACTGGGTCGTTACTACTTTTTTTTAGGCATTTACATGACACAGTTCATAATGAAAGATTCCATCCGAATGTTACAAATGCAATGCCCTGGCAGCGGATGCCAATGTCAGGGAAGGCTATGCCAGTGCAGAAGCAGGGATCTATATGGTCTCTCCCTGTACCTTCCTCATAATTTTGTTGTGCAGTTTCAAATGCTCTTTTTAAAACAGTCTTAATACATTTTAAATTTAAGCCAAAGGCTGCACAGAAGCTGAATTAGGGAGCAAGGGAGTGGGAACACACACCGTTCCTGCTCTCTCTCCAGCCGGGGCACCTGCCAGCGGGCTTGGTTGTCAGCATGCATGGCAGAGGACGACACCACGCGAATGCCAAGCCCAGGGCACTGCCGCTTCATCAGAGGCTTGGACAGCAGTAAGCTCAAATAACAACCCGGCACCTCTGCTCTCGCTTCGGAGACAAGCTGCTCCGTGCTGGAATGCCCTTGGCACAGGGCAGAGTAGAAAACGGAGCTTGGGAAATGAGGTCAGCCAGTGCTACCATCATCACCTCAGTCACTAACATTTCTCTGATACACACTAATCTAAGCTCTAGAGAACAAGGCTGGGACAGGAGTTAGGAGGACAAGGGGACAGACACTTGATTGCAGACACCTTTTTTATATCTTTTTTTTTTTGAATGAGAGCCACTCCCAGCTACGATTGTGAGCAGTCAGGCCTTTGCCGTGATCACCCTTGGGTGTAGTTACACCACCGGCCTCTGCTGACTACCCGAAGCCACTCGCCATCCCACAGAAGGCAAGAATGATGCAGGAAGTGAAGGAATTCATTTGGGATCCAGGACCACTGTCAGAAGGAGTCAGACCGCAATCGAGGCTTATGGATACCTGGGGTCAGCATGAGGGTACTGGGCTATCTAGAGTACTTCAGAAGAGGATAAAAAAATGGGAAATGGGAGGTCCAAAGACAAATCCACCTACTTCCCAATCAAGGCCCAGGCCCAATCCGGCTTCCCACACTTCCTCCCAGGTAGCAGCTGGGCAACACCTCCTAAGTTGGCATGGACTATTTTGGCTCCTATTCCATCTTTCCCTGGTGGAATTCCAGGGTCTGGAGGTAGAAGGATACAGCACAGCAGCACCGGCCATTCCACCTTCTGGTCACATGGCCGAGCTCCTGGCTTACCCCTTGCTCTAGACCACCCCATAAGAAGGAAAATCCCATTCCTCCCACCTGCTGCTAGGAAGGCCACATGGGGTTATCTACCTACAGAGACATGAATGGGCCCACTATGTGAGTTCTCCGTGGTAAATGTGAATCCCAGATGGAAAATTCCTTGCTCAAGGCACAACACTAAGTGCAGAGAGACGTGGGATCCAGAGGCATGGAAGAATGGGAAAGGGATTTGGAGGATCACATTTACAAGGTTTGGTATTGACATGGGAATGGAAGGAGAGAAGAAGGATTTGCCAAGAAGTTGACAAATCAGTGAAATGCTGAGTAGAGAAAGAGAAGCAGGTTGAGAGGATAGGATAATGATGGTTTTCAGGTCTGAGGAGTTTGAGGACAACTGAGTGGAGATGTCCAACAGGCAGGTGGCACTGCAGGTCTGGCATTCACAGTAGAAGTGGAAGATAGCATTCAGAGAATTTTGGCTGGATGGAAGTATTTGGGCATTACCAGCAAAGATTTATGTAACTTCTGGTACTATACTTACCTTGCCGTTTCTCCATAACAATTCTTTTTTTAATTTAAATTTATTCTTGACTGATACAGAAAAACATAAAAATCATACATATTTATGGGTTACCGTGGGATGTTTTGATACATGTATACATCGAGTAATGTTTAGATGAGAGTACACCAGAGTAAATATTTACCATTTCTTCATGGAGCAAATGTTAACAATCCTCTCATCATTTTTGAAATGCATAGTATTTTGTTGTAAACTACAGTCACTCTACTGTGTGCTGTAATAGTTCTTTGAAGAAGAATAACAAAAACTACAACCAAAAAAGGCCTTTTAAAAAGTGCCAGTATTGCAGTAGAAAAATGAACTCAATGGGTTTAATTTCCAGCATGATATACTTTTTGCACAAACGCAGGCAATGGAACTTACTAGAGAGAAATTAAACTCAAAAGAATTCCTGAGGAAGATGCTGTACTTTGATAAGATGAAATGAAGTTTGTTCCTTAAACCACTTTGAATAGCTCTTCATCTCATTTATCAGGATCGGTTTTTTTAGACAAAAACCTCTTTTGGTCCATCCTTTAGACACTGGATTTCAAAAGGCTCCCTAACTGATAGGGCTGAAGAGAATAATCAGACAGCAATTTCCTTGGTCCCAGTTGAAAAATCGTGATGAGCCGAGTAGAGGTGCTTTGACCAACTGTGTGGAGAGTGTAATTTGATGTCTAAGCTGCTGATGACAGTACATATTGCCTATAATAGCCACTCTATCTGCACACAGTAATGAACTGAGAGGAGGTGAGAGGCTGTTGATGGACTTTCTAAAACCTTAGCAATAGCCAAGCGATACTGATTAGGCAGCATCAAGAGCCGAATGACTCAGCCTTTAGCATTCTAAGTTCCGTAGAACAGCCCCTCCATCTCAGCACTGAAAATTATTTCCCTTTGTGATGAGAATACCTTAAAAGGTCTGTGTGAATCAGAAAAGTTCCCCTCTCCCTGGTGACTAGGCTGTAGCTGTGACTCATCGAGGTGAGGGTACTTGACGCAGTTCCTGTACCAAGCACCAAAGAAATTGTTTGTCATCAGCTTTCTCTCCCTCCTTGGATTTCTAGAACCTACCTGACAAGAAGAGATAAGCGTAACCCCTGAGACGGTGGTCTGCTTTCCCTGCTGTGTGGGGCTTTGAGGGGACTGTAAAAAGTGTGACAAATGGGATGGGTCTGTTGTCGCTTCGCGGAGCTGAAGTTGGGACCCAGAATCTCACACACACACTGGGCAAATGCTGAACCCCTGAGCCGCAACCCCTGCCACTCCCTGATTTAAGCCACACACGCTTCTGGCCTTGCAGCTTGGGGGGCTGGAAGTCTGAAATCAAGGTGCTCGTTGAGTTGTTTCCTTCTGAGGGCTGTACAGGGAGGTCAGCTCCAAGCCTCTTCCTCTGCCCTGTACATGGCCATCTGCTACAGTAGTCAGGGCGGAATTTGTAGAGCTTTGAATGGGAATAAACAGCCCACTGCAGTGCGCCAGCCATGGATTCACCACCACTGTTCTACAGGCCTTCACAGAGCATTCTGTATGGGTGTTTGTGTGTGTGTGTGCCGTTGGACTAGGACCCAGCCTAACGACCTCATTTTAAGTTGACTACCTCTACAAAGACACTGTCTCCACACAAGGTCATACTTCAGCACATCTTTGAGCAGGAACGCACAGTCTACCCCATACAAGCACATTATTTGGCCCCTAGGAGAAGCGCCATTCTCACACTATGGCGTGAACCCCAGGACTTGCAGAGCCATGGGATTCCCACTAAGAACCATCCAAGCCCACAAGGACCCATTCCAAGCACAAGGCAGTGAGTGGCTCAGATGAGATCGCAATCCACTTCTCAGGCAGTGCCAGAGCCATGAGGAAGACAAGAGGAGGACCCTTTCCGGGACTAAGCCACGTGGCAGGAGCCCCTTCAAGTGGGCAGTGCTCCTAGCTACATTTCTCCACACTTGATCTCTGTCCTATACAGCCCACCCTGCCCTCATCCCATTTCTAGGTAACCACAAGGCCCGGCAGAGAGTTCGACCAAAGTGGGGATTTTTTCACCTATCAGGCATATTTTAAATCCATTTAAAGGCTAAAGGAAAGAAGACAGATGGGGGAAATAAAGAGAAGTGACTCAGCTCATTACAAAATGTGATTGAAAAGTGCATTAGCTTAGACATATGCTGAGCTTTCTCTCTTAATAATAAAGTGAAAGATCACGTTTCTTACCTAATCTTCGTGCAGTTTTCTTTCACTGGGGGTCTATAGACCAGCCTGGTACCTCTTTTCTCATTTAAAATTGTAATATAGGGGCCAGGGATATAGCTCAGCAGCATAAGCTCCTGCCTAGCAAATGCAAGGTTGTGAGTTTGAGTTCCGGTACCCCCAAAAAGTCATATATAAAATTATATAAAGTATATATAAAATTTAACATCATACCATTTTTGAAGTGCTGAGGATGGAACCTAAGACCTTCTACATGCTGGCAAGTGCTCTACCACTGAGATACACTCTCAATCCCCTTAACCATTTTGAAGCACACACCAGTGGCGTGAGCATATTTACACGGTTATGCTGCTGTCACCACCATCCACCTCCAGAACTTCTGATCATCCCAGATTGAACTTCTGCCCCAATAAACATTAAAGACCCTGCTCCTCTGTTCCCTCACTTCCGGGTAATATCTAGTCTGCTTTTTGTCTCCATGAGTTTGACCACTCTAAGCACCTTGTGGAAGCAGAATCATAGCATCCGTCCTCCCACGATGGCGCATTTCACTGAGCACAGACGGAAGCGTGCGGGGCCGGTGGCTCCCTGAGCTCACTGCTGCTCAGTTCGCCTTTGTTCTTTGCTCCCAGCCCTGCTTACTGGGCCCAGGACTCACTTCCAACACAGTCCCTTCCTGATTATTGTTACATTTGCCCCTGTAGCCTCCCCCAACTAAAAACAATCCAACTTCTAACTTTTGAACGCTGGACTTTTCATAAAGGAGATCACAGGGAGGACATCTGAACACACTGTATAGCAGAGACGAACCTTGAGCCTTATTTGTCTAACCCTGCTGTGGGGTACAATACCATTTTCTAAGCAGGTCTTTATGTGAAATATAATCTGGTGTCCTGAATTATGTTTTGCATTTGTTTCCTCTGACCATCTCCACTTTATCAGTCCCTATCACCTCTGCGACTTCCAGCCAGTACTCATAGCACGCTCATTTCCTTCTTAAGAGGTGAGAAGGTAATCATGAGTTGCCTCTTTCTGCACGTCAGGTATCAACCCATGTTTGGGAGCTGCACAGAAGAAATAGCCAACATTTATTCAGCAGAAACCAAGCGTGGAGATTTTACATATGCGGCCTCATGCCATCCTCACCACGGGGGCCACCGTTATTAACCCCATTTGACAGATGAGAAAGAACAAGGTTCAGAGAAGTTAGGCTATCTCACTTGCGCCTATGGTTATAATAATACAGAGATCATCTTTCTCCAAAGCTCCCAAAGTTTTCGTCTTACATTTGACTGCAGACCTGGTCATATTCTGGTTTCATCTCCTCCAACCAGGCAGAGGATCGTTCGGACTTCGCACTCCTCTCACTGTCTGACATAGTGCTTAGGGCACGTAGCAGCTGCTTCTTGGATGCTTCCTGACTGAGCTTGTTTATAGTTCAGTGCGCCAGTCCGATGCACCAGTGTTGCTCCATGGCATGAGACCAGCAGGCCAGGCTTCTCACTGACGCCCATTGACTTATGTGACCCAGTTCGATGAAGTCTGTAATTTTCTTACTGGTTTTGATGTCTTCCAAAATGCAAAGCAAAGACTTTCAAGAACTAACAACTGCAAGTTCTATTTGAAAAGTTGAAAGTTAGTTCACCATAATTAGATGGGTATAAGCAATTTTAGTCCATTAGCCTTGAGGATCTATAATCTCCTTCGAGTCACTATCATGACTATTTCCTGATCCATTTTTGCATAAAGTTTTAAAGGATTTCTGTTTGACTCACAGTCTGTTGATCCATTAGGAGCTCTTAAACTTTATATGACAGCCGAGCATACAGATTCAGCCCTTGCCCCTACTGGAACTGGAAATAATGTATTGATGTTAAAATAATAGCTTGGCAGACATTGACAAACTTTAAATCAAAGCCTCTCCTGAGTCGTATTGTAGATGATTAGAGCACTTACCCTCAAAATAAATGCTTGAGCTCCATGTGAAATTAGTAAAAAGTTGGACCTGTTTTCAAGATGACTGATAGTCAGAAACTCTAACTGTAAGTATTTCAGCGTACTTCACTGATTCCCAAAGTGGTGCTAAAAGTCTTCGCACAGGAGCCTTAAGAGCACTATTTAAGAAGTAGGATGAAGCCATGGACTAAGACTACAGGATGACACCCCATCAGGTCACCTCTCAGTGTACAAAATGAGGGGACAGTGGATTTGTCAATCTCAGATACAGTCAGGCTCTAAAATTGTTACTGGTTTTCTGTCATTGCTGGTTCAAGAATATTGCAATCAAGACAAGTGGTCCTCAAATTTTTATAGCCATAGCCTATTTTCGATTATCACAGTTTTTGTGGTACATCCTAGGAGACTAAAAGACTCAAAACAACAGCAAACAAGCAATCAAACATGACAACACAACCAAACTTCAATCTGCCAAGTGTTACTGTTCATCTCTCCAGGCACCTGGTTGCCTCGCAGCCCTGGGTCTCTTGGAGGGAGTCGTTGGCTGCTCTGCCTGGAGTCCATATGCTTAGGAAACAAAGTTCTTCCGTGTAGTCAAACTACTCTGTTTTGGCTCAGTTTACATCTTACGTGACACCCCGCGTGCTTTACCTCTTCTTTGGAGCAAGTTGCTACCTCTCTTCCAAGTACAAGGAGTGCAGAGCAGGAGAGAAAATCAGAGAGGTAACAAGATAGGGTGGAGTGGCTGAGAAAGAGTACGTGGAACATTTGGTTTTACTCTTTGACAGTTTTGAGCAGAGGAACAACAAGATCTAAGTCGACTTTGCACCATACGTAGAGGAGCCTGAGCAGCCACCGTAGTGATTCAGTGACAGGTGATGGAGCAGTAGTGGGAGCAAGAAGTATTTAGAAGAAAATATGGACAGATTTTGCTGACGAAGTGGGTGTGGGGTATGAAAAAGATATGGCCAGATAAACTCCGAGTTGTTGAGCTGAACCACTGCTATTTTCTGCAATGTGGAGGTCTCTGGGTGGAGCAGGCTCAGGGGAGAAGGTCGGGGACTTAACTTGAGGGGACACCCCAGTAGCAATGCTAAATTCACTGTTGAGACTACAAATCTGGAGCCCAGAGGGAAAGTCTGAGACTGCAGGTGCAAATTCAGGAGTGGCACGTAAATGATTGCCAAGCCGCCATTTGACTAAGAGCGGAAAGGCAACCGGTGTAAGGAGAGAAGTGAGGATGTCTAAAGAATGGGACTTGCGGCCCCCCAGCCTTAAGACTGGATGAGGGAGAACAGCGCGGGCACCGCTGCCCCTAAGCTTCCCCCAAGCCCTATTTTGTGCCTTTGCCTCCCAGCCTAGCTGAGCTGTCTTCGGTGTGTGCCTCCGAAGCACCGCGCCCATCTCTCCTTCGGTGCACTTTCCAAGTGGGATTCAACTGCTGTCCACGCCTCTGCCTTTCCAGCCTTCATGAGACTCACACGCGGCCATATCCTAGCCGTCTCCAGTTGCCTGTTGCCACGCACAGAGCCTGGCGAATCACAGACACGTGGCATCCGTGCCATGCTGAAGGGAATGGTGCCTTTCATCTAGAGCCGCCCAGCGGGCATGTAGGGGCTGAGTTCGGCTGCCAGGCTGTCCTGGTCTGAGCAGGGCATTTGGGGACGGTGCGGGGTGGCTCAGCTATGCTGCTGACACAGACCCTGGCACCTTTCTTTGGAAGGGCCTCAGAAATAGCAGGCGGTCATTGCCCAGGGGTTTTCTTAGCAAGAGCACTGAACCAATGGTACGTTATTAATCCCATGGTCTGGTTTCAGGACAGTAGCCTGACCCACAAATTTCACCTGAGTTTTATTTTGATAGCCTTAAGTTATGTTCCGGTTTCCACCAATTGCATGCTGGCATTTAAAGCACTTGGGTTGAAGCAGAGAGCAACTAAAGTCAATTAATAATGTCTCAGAAATGCACCAAAAATAGCACATCCTCCAGTACCCAAGTTGACTCCTTTACTTGCACCCACACAAACAGACAGAGAATGCTGTATGTCCAGGCTCGGAACTCTGACTGTCCAGCGCTGCCAAAGCTTCCACTCTAGCGTCGAGAAATTTAATGGAGAGGACAGAAGCATAGAATGCACGGCAAAGTCGAGCTATAAATGCTTCTGTTTTACTGAAAAAAAAAATTGAGACATTTTAATTGGGTCCTGAATCATGTTTATATTACAAAAATGGAAATTTTATTATTAATCGGGAAGGAGTCGCAGCTTCCAAGCCTCCTTTCTGGGATAAATGGCAATAAATTAATCAAGGACAACAGAATCACGAATTATTTATACTTAAGACTCAATTCTGACTGGGTCCGTGTTTGTGGCGGACCAGGGTCGTTTTGCACGTCTAACGTGTGAAGCGAGGTAATGACAGCAACGCCTCCCAGGGGCCGGTCCCAGGCTCCTCAGGCAAAGGGGCCAAGAGGGAGGTTGAGAAATCCACGGTTTGGGCCCAGAGCATTGGTGAGGTGGTTTGGGCCCGGCCTGGAAGACCCAGCTCCGCTGTGATTCTGGTTTGGCCTGGTGAGCTCAAGCCACAAGTTTCTAATAACAACTCTCCACGCTAAGTTTTGTTAGGAAAAGACGTTCTGTTTAAAAAAAAAAATAAGAAACTTCTAGACTCACAAAGCTCAAAGAGTCTATGATCTATAGCTTTGTTGGTTTCATACTCTGATTGAAAGTCATTTAAAATACAGATATCTAATATGAATTTGGGAGAAGACTTCCTGTTTGGCTTTGATTTTGATTTTTGATCTAATTTGTTTCTACAATTACCAACTGCCTCCAAGTCTCCCTTGCACAGAAACAAAACAAACTGCTCAGGTAAATGACAGCCTGACGCTTTCATATTTCTGACTCACTTGATGTTAGTCATCTTTTTCCCCATTGGAATGATCCATGCTTTTGTGACAAGTTCTTCATATTAATTTTAAAAGTGAATTCACTGATGTCATAATTTTTCATTTTTCTCAGTCCTAAAGCAGTCATTCCCTGTAGAGAAAGAAGATGTATTCCACTAGATAATTACCGTTGTTTATTATGGAGGCAGAAAGAACAATAATATCATCTTTTTTAGCAAATGGCCCTAGTTCATAAAAGAGATAATTACTGTTGCTTATTATGGAAGCAGAAAGAACAATAATATCCTCTTTTTTAGCAAATGCCCCTGGTTCATACAGGAGATGAATAAAAGATTAACGAATAATGAGGGACAGTTATATTGTGAATCCTTCTTTTCTTCACTGGTTGTCAGTATGTGGTAAGAAAAAAATGTTCAACTTGCAAAGATAACTTCCTTGGACACTTTCACCGGTCTCTAACATTCAGTGACAGCTAGATGCCCCACCCTACGAAGACCAATAGCGGGATCAGAGCCATGGGAAGGCATTGAGTTTCCACAGATAAATACGGGGGGAAAGCTCTTACAGAGAAATATTTCCCATAGATCCTGAAAATACGTGGTTTCTTTGAGAGTTTGCTTGAGGAGTGACCAGTGGAAATGATGAGAAGAAAGTTTTTACTGGGCAAGGTGAGTTCAAGACCAGCCTAAACTGCATAGTGACATACTATCTCAAAAAAAAAAGCAAAGAAAAGAAAAGAAATGCCCCCCAAACAAACAAAAATAGTGAAAAAAAAAGAAAAAGAAAAGAAAAATAGGTTTTTGCACTACATCAGAGTCAGGCCAGGGCCGAGGATATAGCTCAGCAGCACGGTGCCTACCTGGCAAATGCAAGGTCCTGAGTTCGATTTCTGGTCCCAAAAAAGGAAAAAAAAAATCAAAACAGAGTCAGGCCAGATGCAGTGTCCTGATGTGGATGTAGCTGTCTGTTCCAAGGCCTGTAGTTTAATAAACGTTAGCAAACAGCTCAGGGGGTAATTGGGCTGTGACTGGGAGGATAATGAAATTGGTGCAGATTCAAAGGTGGTTCTGCTAGAGGCTCGTGTTTGGAAATTGCGGTTGCAGCCCATGGAATGTAGCCTTTGCGTGACATCTGTGATTTCACAAAGTAGACTGTGCTAGCAGTGAGAACGCATTTGCATTTTGTTTGGGTACTTTTCCAAGTGGATTCTTAAAAAGCACATTGATCAGCAAACAGAAATAGTACCCTGATTAAGGCACCATGAATCCAGCCCTGCGATGTAAAGCAAACCACAGGTTGTCATGTGAAAGTCAAGGAACATGTGTCTAAGTAGGAGTTCATTGATACCCACTGGGAGTAGTTAAATCCAGTGTTGTGTCACAAAACAATGGAGCAACCTGTAGCCATCCATGGACATCACCATGCCTTTCAGTTCTCTCTGCCTTCCTATCCTGAAATGCCTGGCTCTCTTCCAAGCAGAAGTAGCAAAACGCATCACAACTAAAGCAGGGCGGTGAACGGGCCGCCTTTGGTAGGTGCTACAACTCAGTAGGGTGCACCAGCTGGGGGTCCTTAGAGAGGGGCAGTCAGCAGAGGACCAGCACAGGCTGAAAGCTTCCCCAGTGCAAAGCCTAAGCGCAGAAGGCAACCCGACCTTCTCCATCGTTCTCTTCCCCTCCGCCTAGGTCACCAGGAGCCCAAGCTCCATCCTCCGTCCCTGATTCCCACAGGTGTGCAAGTGCTCATTACGTGGCTTTGTGTGCTTGGTACCCTGTTCCCCACTGCCAACATTTTCCAATTATACAATAAAAAGTGAATGTCGAAAAGATAATTTAATTTTGGATATTGTTTCTACTCCGGATGCTCCACCATCCCACTACAGCTTGCTACGAATTTTACCTTTCCCTGGCCTCCCAGTGTTTGGACTGGCTGGGAACCTTCCCATTGTTTTCATATACAGCACCCATACATTATTCAATAAAACGTCCTGTAGGGTCCCTCTCCCCTCCCGTCACCATCAACAGTGCTGTCGAGGACACTCCATACCAACGGAAATGCACACATCTACGGCCACATTCAGGCTAACTAGTCAGAAAGGTAAGCACTTGTTTTCTTTCTTCCTTGATTTTCCTTTCTCTATAAGCTGCATTTAAATTACCTGCTGGGGAGGAATACAAATGAGACTCCCTCAGACCTCGTGAGTCATCGTTTCACTGGGGAACAAAGCAGCCTTGCTTCAAAAAGCAATTTAATTAATTTTGTTATGTGCTGCGGAAACAAGCTTTTAAAGATGAATCCAAACAGTTGCGTGTGATTGTCTAAAAATAAGCGAACAACACAAATTACTGTCTGGTTTAGGAGTATGCAAACAGTAAAAAAAAAACATAAGTGTTTTAAAATGAAAAATAACATAAAGCTTGCATATGATATTAAAAGGGAAAAAACCAAAGTGAGATCTTAACTGTTTACATCAAAGATAAACAAAAACACACTTGTCACTTTTAAAAGACAACTGTCTTGTGTGGAGACAGCCCAGTCGTGACCTTGGGGGAGAACACGCGCCCTCCAAGCTGGCCTTTGGACTTTGGCTCTCTGGGTCTAAATGTTCTCATCTATAAATCGCAAGTGAACCCTTGCCTAGCAAATTCTCAGGGGTGAGGGTCAAATAGCTACATAAATGTGAAAATACTTTGCAAGCTGAGAAAGTACTGGGCCCCTATGTAACATTGTTTCACTTAACTCCATTTTTCCAGAGTAGAAAAGAGCAGTCTGAGTTTCTTTTATACAAAAGCACAGGTCTCTGCTTTAGTTTCTCAAGCCTCTATGATTTACAAACATGCCAAACAGTGAGCACATTAAGACCTAGTCCTCTGGACTCTGTTTTGTTTTGTTTTTCAGTTTTTTGAGACAGGGTCTCTCCATGTAGTTCAGACTGACCTTGAACCCACTATGTAGCCCAGGCTGGCCTTGAACTTGCAGCAATCCTCCTGCCTCAGCCTCCTGAGTGCTGGGATTACAGGCCTGTGCCACGGCGCCTGGCAACCCTGGAGTCTTTCATTCAGTGGCAACAGTCAGCAAACTGTCTTTCTCTTCCTCCCTCCTTCCTCCCTCCCTTTGTTCCTTCTTTCCTTCCCTCCCTCCACACTAGGAACCGAACCCAAGGCCTTCACACTGAGCTACATCCCCAGTCTTTTTTATTTTTTACTTTGAGAGAGTATCTCAGTAAGTCACTAAATTGCCCAGATTAGGGGCTCAAAATTGTGCTCCTCCTGCCTCAGCCTCCCAGAGTTCTAGGATCACGGGTGTGTACCACCACACCTGGCTAGCAAACAGCTTCTTCAAGAGCCAAACACTGGATAGTTTAAGCTAAAATTGTTGCAACCCAGCACTGCTTTGCAGTGCAAACGCAGCCCAGAGAGGACTGAAGTGGATGGCAGCTCATAGGCCATAGAAAAGCAGGCAGAAGGTCAAATCTGGCACACAGCAGCCCACAGTTCAACAGCTACAGGCACAATACAAACCCTTCCCTTAGGCCTCGGTATCTACCCAGGCGCCCCTGAGCGTGTTAGGCAAGTACTCCACGGCTAACCTGCACTCCAGTGCCATGGCCCCGTTTTATGCAAGAGGCCCTGCATTCTCTTACTCGCAACCAAGAATACAAAGATTGTATTCATGTATTCATTCATTTATTTCATTTTTTAATCTTTGCACTATTGAAGATATAACCAAGAGATATTCTACCATGAAACTACAGTCCCATCCCTTTTTGTCACTATTTATTTTATTTATCAGTGTGTTTGTCTGTTCATTTATTGAGACAGGGTCTCGCTAAGTCGCCCAGAGCAGTTTTGAACTTGGGATCTTCCTGTCTCAGCCTCCCATACTCCTATTCCTGGGACCCCAAGCGTGCATCACAGCACATGGTTTCTTGTAATTTTTTGCTTAAAAAAAATCTTTTGGAAATATTTCAAAGGACACATGGATTGCAAACTGCAATTCAACAGGCACCTGTGTCCCCAGTACCTAGATACAACAGATGTAAATATGTCACCATACTTGCTTCAGATTTCTCTTTTAAAGAAAGTGCAAATACCTCGAGGCCACACCCTACTGCTCCCCACAACCCCACCATGAGGCCCTCTCTGCCCTGCCACAGTGGGGTGCCCTTCTACCCACTCTGGGCTCCTCCGTGCATTCATGGGCCCACAGACAACTATGTGTTTTAAGCTGACATAAATGGTGTTGCACTGTGCAAAAGCTTTTCTTCAACTCACTTCCTTTCTCAGCATTAGGCCTTGTTTTAGTTACTTTTCACTTGTTGCCGAGACAAAATACCTGATGCCCAAAATTAGGGAAGGAAAGGTTTATTTCATACAGTTTCTCGGGAGTTTCAGTCCGTACTTAGTTGGCTCCAAGGCAGCATGGCGTGGTGGGGATGCTGTTCATGGCCGTGGCAAGCAGCAAGCGCGCTGGTGAGAGAGGGTGGAAGCGTGGAAGAGGAAGACCCGCCTCATTTACACTGCATGTTGGCTCCACCCCTGGGCTGGTACAGCACTCACATTGCCAATCCCAGTGCTAGACAACAAACCGAACACAAGCACTAGACTCAGCCCCATCAAAAGTATGAGGACTTGGGGGGACATAGCATACCCAGTACAGGCCTGGTTGTGTATGTAGAACTGATTCATTGGCTTTAGTCGGAGGTATGCAGAAGTCACAATGTATCCAGCTGTTCTCCCACTAGGGCAAAATGGGTTCTTTTTTTGTGGTTTCCTGTCTTTTTTTGTGGTTTCCTGGTGCCCGGGGAGGCTGTCAGCTGCAGCACAGTCCATGTTGGCATAATGTGGAAAACAACTGACATGGCCCATCGTCTTCCCAGGCCAGTGAGGAAGCTTTCAAAGCAGTGCAGATCCCCCTGCTGCTCAGTCGCCCTCACTGGCTCCCTGGTCCTGATCTCCTGCTGTGCTTCCGCCCCACCTCTCCATCCTCACAGCCTTGCTGCCCTGCTCCAGCCATGGTGACTGCCTCTCCCTTTTGGCCAAGAATAGCACTCAAGGAGCCCTGTATGTCCTGGCCTGCGCCACCTTCCCAAGCCCAGTCCCTCTTGCCTTTCCTACCCCACTGTCACCCCTCCTGCTCTTCCCCGGGACTGGATGCCCTCCTCCTAGTTCCAGGCCCATCCTACTGCCCATCGCCAACTCCTTTGCTTTCACCACAGAGCCAGGTGTCACCTACCTAAGAGGCCTTTTGTGAACGTCCCTGACCCCAGGGGAGTTGATGGCACCTGCAGAGATCATACCCTTGTCATTTCCCCTCCCCAGTCCAGGAGACCCTTCTGCCTCTCTGTCTCCCCCACCCTCCGTCTGTGACATGGGGACTGTTCTCCCTAGATATTTGATAAATGAATATCTGCATGAATGAATAAAATGCCTGATCTCCATGGCGTCAGTTGCCAGAAAAATGAGCTCAAGAATTACGCAGACTGAGATGAGATTGACGGAATCCAAGCTAACTGATTTCTCCCCATGGATATTTGAAAACAGCAAGTACTGCTATTTATAGCCTCCAAGGCTCCACTTTTGTTTGATGATTCAACCACATATTGTATTGCCCTAAGTTTTCATTTAAAACAATTCTACAACATATGGCCAAGTCAGTTATTTACCTTTAGTTCAGGCAGGCTTCTTTTGAAAATATGTGAAGTTGTAGAGAGAAGATAATCTATTTATGCTAGGAAATGACTATAAACAGGATGACCAGAAACTACCTGTTAATCTAAGAGTTTGCATTACCTGCAAAAGGTAACAAATAACTGAGTCTTCATTCACCTGAAGTCTCCAATTCAATGATTACATATTATTGATCTGACTGTGGTGGAAAGACTTTCTTAGTACAGTATTTATGCCACAGCATTTAAATTCACACATGGTGTTCCATGAGGTTATTAAATTTCTCATGTCTTTGGAAATCAGTCTTGCTGACTTATTAGCACAATGTAAATCTCAAAACACCTGGTTAAAACTGGGGGACCAAGAGGAGCTATGGAAAGAAATTTTTTAATTATCTTCATTCATCTCCTTTAAACCCAAAGCCTTATACACTGGGGCTACTCATGATAGAAGTTTCTAGACATCCTGTACACATCTTCCACAGATGACATAGAATGTCACTTAGCATTCTCTTGAACGCACAGTGTTTATCCCCAGGAACTCTGGGGCTAAGAGGCTACAGAGATGCCAAAAAGGTTGCTCCAGGGAACTAGTTGTCATCCCAGCTTTTTCATGCCTTGACATGTGACAATCAGCAAGCTACTTCTCTCCCCAGGGGTCAACTGTACAATAAAGGTGAAGACTACACTATTTTGAGATGTTTGCTTCCAATTGTGTAAGGTATTTCTAGAGTTTTCAAGCACACTTAATGCTGTGCTGCAAAACTTAGTGTAAGTTTTTCAACTCATTCGGTGTACAACACCAAATTATATTGGCATAGTGTTTATTTTACAAAGGGAATATAAGCATTTTTACCCAATGCCTTCTAGAATTTGGTAGAGAAGTACAGCTGAAATTAAACACAGTGACAATTATTATTCTTACTAAACACTGCTGTGACATAAAATGTAATAGAAGCAGCGTATGTTGAGATGATAAACAGTAGAGGATTCCTAGGTCTTACTTTTAAGACCCAGACTCATAGATTTTTCTTCTCTGTGTTGTGCTCATTTGGTAATTGGAAAACAATAATTTCAACACTCCCGTCACTCCAATATCCACTTCCACAATTAATATATATGCATAGCGGGATTTATGTCCATAGTTATGTATGCAGACAGTTTCAGAATGCAAAACAAGCCCCCTCAGCCCCCTCAAATTACACAGGCAGTGCCGATTAGCAACTGATTCAGTGGAAAATTACTTTGAGCATTCAAAGCCTGAAGTACTGCCAAAATGAGAGAGAATCAACAAAATAACATAGCCAGGCGAGATTGAATCCACAGGACACATTATAGAAGAGGCATTTAATGAGCTGGGCAGAGGCTACTGCTTGCTCACCAGGTGAAACTAATAAAAGACCCTTCGCCAAGCTTGCCATGACAATGTTCTGCTAATTTTCTCAAGAAGAATCTGCTTGCATGGTGAGTCACTGCCCTTTTACTGGCATTATTTTAATGATATGAGATAGAAGAAAAGGTCACAATTTAGATCAATGCCATCTTTGGGTGACAGAGTGGGTGAATCACCAAATGAAATTAACACCAAATCGTGGTTACCATTTTTGCTGTCTATACTCTTCCCTGATACTCGCTAAAAACACATTCAGTGACGTGTTTCAAGAGAGCCGGTTGCTAGGATTCAGGCTCGTTCAAAGCTCTTCATCTCCACTTGGACAACATATAGTACATTACAACATATATTAAACTTACTGTGAGTCAAAGCACTCAGACAGATGTATGTCGACAGTGGCCACACCAGTGACTGACATAAACTATAGAAACGAAAGAAAGCCAAAGCTGCAAGAACTTTAGAAATCATCCTGGCCACTCCTTTTTCTTTGCAGAAGATACTGAGATTCAGAAAGCACATAGACTTCTTTATGATGTCACACACTTGGAAGGAAGACAATACAACCGTTTCTTATTAATGGAAATGGGAAGTAGCAGCCCAAAAAGATGACTTTTTCATTTTTTTGCTTGTTTTATTTAAATTTTTAGATTTGTAAAATTGGTATAAGTCCATGTTTACAGTACAAATATGATGGTTGTATTCATCATGGGGAGTTGGTGCATGGACACAATAAACCTTAATTCTTTCTAATTTAGGTTTTTGATCTTTACTAAAATATTTGTTATTGAAATGTGCTATAGTGCCTCACCAAAAAAGAAATATGGTTGAATTAAGAAGGTGAAAAACAACGCTGGAAATTTTAAATGAAAACAACAGTGAGACGCCACTGCACACCAGTTAGAACAGGCGCTGGTGATGACGTAAAGCAAAGGGAACCATTACCCATGGCCACTGCAAAACGGCGCAGCCGCTTTGGAAGACAGTTTAGCAGTTGCTTGCAAAACTAAACGTATTCTTACAATAAATCCAGCAGTCTTGTTCCTTGGTAAAAATGAGTTGAAAAACATGTCCACAGAAGAGGCTGAACATGCAATTTTATACCAGCTTTCTTCATAATGACCAAACCACAGAAGCAAGTGAGATGTCCTTCCATAAGTGGACAGCTAACCTGTGTTACATCCCTAGTGGGATACTGTCCAGAGATAAAATGAAATGAGTTTTCAAGCCACAAAGAGACATAGAGGAAGTTAGCTGCATATTACCGGTGAAAGAACTAGTCTGAAAGGCCACATACAAACTGTATATGATTCCAACTATGTAACGTTCTAGAAAAGGAAGTGATTGCAGAAAAAAAATTTTTGCCTTGTCCACACATAGAAAGATCGGTCATTCGTGGGGATGTAGAAGGAGGAATGAATGGGCAGAGCACAGATTTTTAGGGCAGTGAAATTCTTCTATATGGTAACAAAGGTGGATACATGCCATTATGCATTTTTCAAGACTCATAGACTATACAACATAGAGAGTGAACCCTGATGCCAGCTATGGACTTGGGGTGATAAAGAGGTGTGGCTGCAGGTTCACACTGGTGGTGGGTGAGGCTGGGGTGAAGGGGATAGATGGGAACTAGTTGTACTTTCGGCTCAATTTTGCTGCAAATTTAAATGTCTTCTAATAAAGTGTGCGTGTGTGTGTGTGTGTGTGTGTGTGTGTGTGTGTGTGTTGCTGTAGTTTTCTTCTAGAATCTTTTACAGTACAAAGATTTTGGAAGAGGAAGTACAACACAGCCTATTGGAATAGCTCACAAGAGAGCCTGACAATCTCAGGAGATACACTAACCCTTCTTTAAAACACGAAGGAAGCTGATATTTGGTACAGAGAGATCTCATTAAATACTCAAAACTATGTTGCATATTCATAATGAAAATAGAGTGAGAGAAAAATGGCACCATGCCTACCTGCACAGCAATGCATGGACTTCTAGGGTTCACCTGGGCAGATATTGGGGTGGGGACAGGTGTGCTGAGGACCATCACATGAAGTCCCCTCATGAATTCCCTTGAGCACGCCATTGTGTCATTGGTGGTGGTATTTTAAGCAGTTAGTGATCTATCCAGAGAACAGCAATAATAGGGTTCCGACTTCTAGAGGATGTCCCCATTCCCTGGCCTGGAGCTCTCTCCTCTCCAAAAAAGGAATGGCAAGTGAAGTCCTCGTGTCTCAGCACTCTGACTTCCCCCTGATCTTCAGTCTTCCACACTGAAGGATCTATATTAGTTTCCTGCAGAAGACATAGCAAATAAAATTGGTGGTTCACAACAGTAAGAATGTCTTCTCTTACATGTACAGACTCTTTTCCTTGTTATTATTCCCTAAACAATGCAGTGTAACAACTATTCACATAGCATTTCTGTTTTATGAGGTGTGATAAGTAATCTAGAGATGGCTTAAAGTACACAGAAGGAAAGACATAGGCTCCATGCAAAGAGTATGTTACTTGAGCATCCATGGATTACCTGCAGAAGGCCCTGGATATTGAAGGATGACTGTACTAAAATGACAAAAAATTAAAAGCCTGGTTTCCTGTCCTACATCCAAGATTTAGGAAAGAAATGAAATCTTAAAAATATCTGAACAGACTTCATTTTTCACAGTTCCTAAACACTTTCACTTTCTATTATAAATATTTTTAAAGCAACAAAATCTGGCTAGGCAACATACATTTTTCTTTAAACTGTACGTTTCTGTGGCTTACACATAGCTGAGAAAAGCTGCTGTGCTTTCTGCTCTCCTTCTTTTTGTTTCTGTGCATGTGAACCGGCAAAGCTAACCCTGAAAACGTCGCCGATCCTTGCAGAATGACGGCAGCAGGGCATGAGGAAAGGCTCAGGTGGGTCCTGACTGGATACTAGTGGAACGCTCACAGTTGCTACAGCAAGGAGCTTAGCTGAATGGGCAAGCATGGACACCGTAGCCATAGCCCCACTGAGCACATGCAGCCACGCTGCTGCCTTGCTGCCGTGCAAAGAACCATAGTCACTGCGGTGGGGGGACAAAGGTCCAGTGGTGTGACTGGTTGAGAAAGCGGTGTGTTTTAGGGCTTCGGAGTGCTCAGTTCTGGGAGCAGAGAGCCATAGTGACCCTCCCAACATTGTGTTCTTCCTGAGCCAGAACCGACAAAATTTGGTCCAGGGGGACTGGGTTGGGAATCTTCCCACTTGCTGGGGGAGAGCCCTATACAGCTGGAAGGTCCTCTGGAGGATAGCCCTGTCCCCGGATGCCACCGTCCCCACTCCTCCAACCTCTCCATACTTACTTATACCCAAGCCTATGTCTGTACCCGCATCTACATTCATGTCCACATAATCGGCTATTCGTGCTCTATTTGGGCTTCTCTGTTTAACAGATCCATTGAGTTCTGAAGCAGATGTACTGGCATCCTCCCCAGCATCAAAACCACCCCTCAGGGGAGGGCACTAATTGGCCTAAGTGAACCAGGATAATCCCCAAGTGATTGGCTCAGGACTAGCACTCGTCCAGGCACAAACCCACCGGTGCCTGGCACTATCCAGTTTCCGTGATTGTTTCACAGGGGACACATGGCTAGAGTTTGTCCAGAGTAAAGCCCAGGGGGCTTTCTCAGTAGTTGGAAAAATGTCTGTGGGATTCTGATTGGCGCCCTGGAGTGGTTGCGGCCACTTTGTCATCAGGAAGGAACGAAGCCCAGTGGTCATGTCAGCACAGTAGAAAGTGTAGAAAGCAACACAGTGGAGTAGGAGCCCTAATTAAACCGTGTACCTTAATCCACCTCATTTCTGGCCTTTTCTGTTATTTAAGCCAGTTTAAGTGGCATTTCCTGTTATTTGCAATGGATCAAAAATGACCTTAGCAAGAACAGTGATAGGCACTGGGACTTCAGTGGTGAAAAAGGCAAAGTGCCTACCTACCCTGCCATGCTCGCATTTTAGTAGAAGGAGGTAGATAATAAACAAGGGAATTGCATCCAGCCTTACGTGGGGTATTTTTGGACTCTGAGTTTTATTTTTGTTGGTGCATGTTTGCAGCAATGCGGGGATTGCATTCCTTGAGGGGGTTCGGCACATGGATATACCCATCCTCCCCTCCCCCTGCTGCATCTCTGGGACCCCTTCCCATGTGCGAAAGCTCTATAGGATAGCAGACGCACATTTCAGGCCCTCAGGGAAGGCCTTTCCGAGGAGCCGCCATGAGCAGTAAGACCCGAACAGTGATAAAGAGCCAGTCCTGGGAGCCCTGGGAAACAGGGGGCCGGGCAGAGGGACAGGTAACAGCAGGCTAGTGGGAGTCGAACCACGGGGCGGCAAATGACACGCAGGGAAATGGCCTGGCCGCTGGGCTGTGCGTGGCATCTGAGCTTTCTCTGAGTGAGGCGGGAGCTAGCAGAGGACCCCAAGCAGGGGCACGGCATAGCTGATTACTGTTCGAAAGGAGCTTTCTAGCCGCCAGGCTGCAACATGACCGCAAGCGTGAGGAGAGGCGGCAGAGACCGGTCACAGGCTCCGAGTGCGGCATGCACCTGGCGTGGCCCGTTCTCCCCCTTCATCCTGCCTTCTCGAAGGCTGACCCAGAGGCCCGCGTGCCGGGGAAACAGCGGGCGAGTGTGCAGCGTGCGGCGATGTAAGCGGCGGGAGGAGGCATCTGGGGCCAGCACGGCTGTATTTTTTGTGGTGCCGGGGATCAAGCCCAGGGCCTGCTACTATTTGCAGAACACACTGGCTAACAAGCCATTTCTGGGTTTCTCCATTGCTTCTCTTCCTTTGGAAGCCGCAGCTTCACCTGAAGACCTGTTGGGTTTTCCATCTCTCTGGAGTGAGGCTCCAAAGACAGGCACAGCATCACAGGACCACCAGTGGCCGTTTCTATGCAGGCGGCAGTCGTTTCTAAGGTGGTGCTTCTGTGTGCTGCAATTTCCATTCAGCGTAACTCATTAAGTGTGAAACGAAGTCAATACAGGTCGTCAGGGAGGCAGCGAAGGTCTCCTGATTTTACAGTGTCCCTCACAAGCTTAAATATCAGCATTTGTCTTATATGAGAAATCCAAAATATAAATAAATTAAAGAGCAAAATAAAAGATAAAAGGGAGCAGGGAAATAGATACTTTGCAAAAGGGAAGGGGACCAAGAGATAGAGGGAGGAGGGAGAAGAGGGGAGGGAAAAGGGCTGAAAAATAATTAGACGTGCTATGTACCCGTACCAACTCCCCACTCGGAGTGTAATCATTATGTATTGCAAACACGTACTGGTGAAAATTCAATTGTGCCTTCAATGAGGCATTATACAGGATTCTGCTTTTGCCTAGTGAAGTGTGAGTCTATTCCAGCCTTCCTATAAACATCTCCAAGACCAGCACTAGACACACATTTAGAGGCACAACTCGGAACCTGCAGCAGCGGTCCTCCCTCAGCCAGGCGGGACCACTGTTCCAAAGAGACTCCAGGCCCTGGCCGAAGAGGCTAAGTGAGGTCTAGGTTAGGATTGGCAAAACTCGTTTTTACTGTCCCACAAAGTGACTCTAGTCAACTTAGAAACACCTTTGTATCTGAAATGCCATCACCTGTGCCCTAAATTCCCTGGACAGCTCATTAGCTGAGTCTTTGAAACTAAGCTATCTCAAATGTTACCTGCAAGGGGATGATAATTTGAAGAATTAGCTGGAGCCCTTGGAAGCACACAAAGGAGTTGGAATGCAACCAAGAGATGGCTAGAGGACACAGGGCAATGGTCACTAGGGGTGACATGCTGGACATAGCCACAGATCCTGTCTCCTAGTCAGTCAGTCACGAGTATTTCTCAACCTTATTCCTTTAGTGGTATTTGAGGTCTATTTGCCCTCAAGTGAATTTTAAATAAACTATGGGGCAACCTTTTTTTCCCAGCTGTTACACCAGTTCTGATGGGTCCACACCATCTCGGCAGCCCCCACACCTCAACCAGGCTGCACGTACTGTCCCCGAGCATAGCCCTGATGGTTCTGCACTCAGTCTCCATGGCACAGAGAGACACATAACACCCAGGCTCTGGACACAGTCTCCATGTTCCACCAGCAAACAAATACAATCTTAAAAAGCAGAAGTTAATACAACTATTAATTGAATCAGGACACATCAAAGTGGTATTACGGACATTTTTTTAATGACAACAGATGGTCAATTTATACAAATTACAGGCTAGAATAGTAGGAGTACAAAATCTATCAGGACAAAGGGTAGAAAAGCATCACTTACAAAAGTAAATTTGATTCCAGTGGCTAAAGCATTCATGCTCCTCGTAGGGATAACCAGACACCACACAGCTGGAAGCGAAGCACAGCACATCCACATCCTCTCCCGTCAGTGACTGAGGGTTCTAAGACTCTTAGCGTGACATCCAGAGGCATCTCAGGACAGGCTCATCAGGCAAAACTTAAAGGAGAATGAATGTACGAACGTTCTTGGCAAACTGTTAAGGTGCTGTGCAGATGTTGTTAGCTATTGCTATCATTCCTGTTCAGTGAGAGTTCACTGAACATGGGAAAAGGAAGACGAGTCTGCATAACTGACCACAGTGACTTAGAGGACATTTAAAAATAAACGCAGGTGGTTTTCTTCCAAGTACACACAGCAATAACACAGGCAAGGAAAGTGTGGCCAGGAGCAACGTCAAGGAATTCTGGACTACTTTATGGAGTATCTAAAGAATGAAGCTATTTATACATTATGTGTAATATTATGGTTAGGTTCCCAAAGTCCCCAAAAATTCTTTTTTAAAGAGACTCCTCCTACAAAGGGAAAAAGAAGTCTCATCAAGTTACTGACATGCACTCTGGTCTAGCTCTTGTAAAAATGATCTTAAACAAGAAAGTAGAATTTGAATGAACAGTTGTACTACACTGGTGGGTAACACAGAACACCTGACAGCAAAGTAACCTGCCACTGACCTAAAAAAAGTGACAAATTTTCTCTTAGCTAAACCATTTATCAAATGAGCTTGATAACAGTATACAACTTCACTTGAGAATGAATTAAACAATAAACTTGTCTGGAAACAAGACACAGTACATACATTTAAAACTGGGTTAAATCCTTTGTTTCAGGTACTTTCAGCTTTAGTCTTTCTCCCAGGTACACCTTAACTTTTTATGTCTTTTACTTTACATATAAAATCAATGCAAAATGGAAAATGAACGTGAAGCAAGTCAATTGGTTGCTTCTTTTGGCAAAGCCGATGTGATGATGATAATGAAAACATTCTAATTATGATGTACTTCTGTCAGATTCTTGTGGAGCACAGTTTTTTACATAGCAGGTTTAAAAATTTTCACTAACAGCTCAAAACCAAATTCTAATGGTGCATGTAACATGGTGTCCACTTAAAGAGCTACTGGCATCAGAGGCACTGCACAGACTTTCAAATTTTCAGTACAGCAGGAAAAAAGGATTACAGTGTGGAAGACAAACGAGGAGGTGACCAAGGTGTGGTAACAGTCAATAAGGATAAATCAGTAGCCTGGACTGCCACTTCCCAAGTCACATTTCCTAACTGAGGTCACTGTCACAGAACAATTTTTGAACAACAGCAAATATATTCGCATCTTAAAACATGTAGAAGGGTTCACCTGCAACTGTCTTTCCATACATTAAAGTATATACACTGTGCAAGGAGAAACCAGTGAGATACCTTAAAAAATAAAGCTATTTGCCAAATACCATATGTTAACATAATTAACAGCAGCAAACTAGTGAGTAAACACTTAAAACCACAGGAAAAACTGCTTTGAAAGCAAGCCTATTTTGTAATAACCCTAAATACCAACCCTACCATCTGATTTTCACTTTCAACAACTTGGTAGTTTTCCCAAGGAAACAATGGATCTCTCAGCATGTGTCCCTGGTTTAAACACTTGCAGAAAAATGCCCGTATCATTATCTACTCAGCAAACGTCTGGAAACAATGATCCCATCTTGGACATTATATTTTACAAATAGCATTTAGATACCGAAAGTACAAAGAAAACCTTGGCATGATACAAAAAGAAATTACATGGGGTAATTTAAATACAACAGGTCATCTAATAAAGGAACCATCTACAAATTCACCACATAGTACCATAAATTCAAATATTATTTTACTAAAATTTTAACTTTTACAAAAAAAAACCTTTACATTTGGAATACACGCCTAAAGTTATCTAAACTGTAGACAGCATTTAAGAAGGAAAGTCCTATAATCATCACACAGATCTCTTATTTTTCTCAGCAATTAAACGTAAACACATATTTGACTTTTATGCCTAATGACCTATTCCTTTAGTCCAATTCCACAAAATAAAAAATAGTAACAGTAGACAGACAAATCAGTAATGGTGAACACTTAAGCAAGGGCTGTTGTATTAAGACTACCGGTAACAGGAAATTTGAATTTATTTTAACACACATTAAAAACATAAAAATTGTGCATATTCATAGGGTGCCATGTGGTATTTCTATGTATACAGCATATAATGTTTGAATTAGGTTATACATATCTCTTTCCTCATTTATTATTTATGAGGAAATATTGAAAATCTGAATTTTAAAAGAGCAAGATAAAGTGTGCCTTTTAAGAAAATGGCCAATAATCACTGTTCTGAAATAAAAGGCCAACAGCTGTCAGGTAAAGATGGCAGGATTTGAACTGACACTAAACTTTTAGTGCATACAGACAAATGCAGAACAGTTTATTCCTGTTTGAATATATATTTTTCCAGTTTTTTACGGAGAACATATATTATGGTTTTATAATAAAAAACAAACATTTGGGGGACAGTGTTCTAAGAATGCACACAGAAAATACCTAGTGGCTATAAAGAACACAGACTAAAGGTCCTAAAGTAAAATGACAAGATTTGGGAGTTTCCCATCAAAAAGGTCCTCAAGAAATATCTAACTATGCACCTACTACATATATAGGACATAACTTAACTTTTTAATATCTCCAATTAAAAAGACCAGTAAACCAGAAATCCCAAGAATATTTCTTACAGGATCCATTTCAGGATTGTTTATAGTCTTAATATATGCGAAAAATTGAACTTTTAATGCAAATACCTGTCACATAAACTGTAACTTTAAAAAAGCAGTAGGGAAAACAGTTAAAATGAAATTTCAAGAAACCTTGTAGCTGAAGCCTAACTTCAATGTTGAATGAGGGAGCCAAGGACATCTGAAAAACACACAAGTGGCCATCAGTTCCTCTTTGCTTTCTTCATTCTGCAGTGAGTCAGTCTTGTGATTAGTTTTCCCTTTAATGAATATAATGAGAGTTCACCCTTTTTACGTGCAAGTCATCAGTGACATTAAGACCAACTCCAGTGCCCACAGTTTAAGCAACTTCTCATAGGAAATTAGAATCCCAAATGCTAGGACCTGGTATCTTCCTGACAGGGAAAGTGTTGCAGCTTAAAATGAAGCTCAGGTTTGCTTCACTAAGTGTATCTTAATATATCCAGAGGAGTAAAACTGAAAAGCAACTAAAAGACAAACTGCAATAAGACATTTCACTGTCAGCCAATCAAATTCTTCCCACAATAACATGTGACTCATTTAACATACTCATTAGTATCTAATTTAACTTTTACAAATTCCCATATGCAAAAGAAAGGCTCAAAGTTAAAACTGATTATAAAAACCACTATATGAGATGGGTCAAAATTTACAGTGGTCAAATGTGACACCTTCAGACTGATTTTAACACGTTTTTCAACTTTATTAAAATAAAATGGTTTCATTATCAATGCCCACAGAAGCTTTAACCATATTTTAAAAAATCAACTTAATGCTATCAAAAGGCGATGTTGCGTTAATCTTGCTTTCCTTCTCGCCACTGTCGTGAGCCTTCATTCCAAGCCACATACACAAAAAGTGCCAGCACCACATGAACAGCAACCACGGCAACAATAGCAGCATAAAAATAGCTGTCCCTATTGGACATCCCAAGGGCACCTATCAGGAGAAAACACAAATTTTCACTTTATTCCAAAATTTACCAAAGTACGTAAACAAAGCCTAACAATTATTAGCTGTGTATTTAACTAGTTAAACAAAAATAACATTTCTGCATGGTAGTGAATCCAACATATTAAAAGATGTATCTTTTATATACAAAAAACATTATTTTACATGGAACCATAATTATAACTGTCTAGGGACTTTAAACATAAGACATCATTATCTCTTCCTTCCAATAACTAAAAAAGTCCATTCCCCCAAACTCTCCCATGTCAAGCAACCTCAGTTCTCAAGCAGATATGAAAGGAATCATAAGCTATTCTATCAAAAAAAAAACCCTACGAACACTGTTAATATCACAAAGGTGATGTTACCGCTGGCTTACAGAGAAACAGTGACTATCAGGTGACCATTAATATCAAGAAAATCATTTAACATATTCATTTGTATGTAATTTATCTTTTCAAAATTTTCATATGCAAAAGAAATAATAATTTTTAAATCTATAAACAAAATGACAAGCTGTAATAATTACAAATGATGAAATATTTACTCAGATAATTCATGCACAATGTGGTTTTTAGAAAGACAGAAGTTTACATATAACAAGAGAACAGAAATTAAATTAATAAAAGAAAATTTGGTTTGATGAGTCAAGGATTACCTTCAAAGACATAAGATTTGGTTGTGAAATATAAGCCAATTGGCACAGTTATCATCAGTGCTGTGAAAAACAGAAGTGTTTTCAAAGTTGAAGCCAGGGAACTTTCAGTTCTGAAAAAAAAAAATGAGAGAAAAATGTGTGGTCCGTGGTGCCATATACAAATCTTTATCTGTCCCCAGAGACATAAAGGCCCACAGAGGACATGCTAGCAAAGCTCCCCTCTGCGGAGCCGTGACCACAGGAGGAAAAACACAGGCACGGCTCACGAGGTTCCTCCCAGGGACCTGGCATGTGAGGCCTCGTCTTCATAAACGTGTCATTTTACACCGTGTGACCCATTCACACGCAGGGCAACACTCCGACATCTGTCACCAGGCCCACACCACATTTGACCGGCTCAATCCCAGAAGGAAGAATCATGGCCAAACACACTCGGAAACACCCTCGCTTCAGTGGCAGAAGCCACAGCCACACAATGAAATCAGCCGGCGATCCGCCCCGCACAGCGCCACAGCGAGAGTTCGGGCGCCAGGGAAGGGCCTTTAATTGCTGCCTTCGCACAGACCTGAGTACATCCACCTATTTAAACAGAAAGTTGAAATGCCGTAAAGAGGGAGACATACCATTTTCAGGTATTCTAACCTTCCCCATGTTAAAATGGAATAAATTGAAACAATATAATTTTCCTCTCTGCTAATAACACCACCCAAACCTGTGCCTTGGGAGCCAATCCGTCCACCGCCAGCTGCGCCACTGCGCAGAATCCTAAAGCAAAGATCGCCACATTCAGTGGCAAGCAGCACAGAACCGCTGTCCCAACCGGTACAATTAAGAAACAGCGCAGAGGGCAAGGATGTAGCTCAGCGGCATACTGCCTGCCTGGCAAACTCAAGGTCCTGAATTCGATTCCCAGTACCAAAAAAAGAAAAGAAATGGTGTGTGTACTCTACATAAAAGACCCCAAAACACCATCAAAACAATTCAGGTTCAATAACCAAATTCACTAGTGTAGCAGCATACAAAGTCAACACCCAAAAATCAATAGCATTACTGTATACAAATACATTCACACTTTAGTCTTCTATATGTAAATGGATGAAACAAGTGAAATAAATCAGACCCACAGGTGTAGACATCGTATTGTCTCCCTGGTGTGAGAAACTAAGAGTAAATAAGGTCTAAAATGTACATTAGATATTGTGAAATGGGAAGAAATTGTTCAAAAGGAAAAAGGAACTAGGTTAGGGGAAAGGAAGGAAGGGAAAAGGAAAAAAAAAATGCATGTTAGTTATACTATCCATGTCTCTTAGTTCACTGAAAAGGAAGGTTCATGCTAATACTGATTGGAGATTTGTACTCTTGAGTAACTACTTTAAAGAACAATATGCGGTGTATTAACTGTTATTCTATTATTTTGTTATGAAATTTTGTTTTATTTTTTTTCATTAAAAATGACATAAGTTTTAAAGAAAATCACTTTCTTCCCACCACTCAAACATAATGTTTTCTACATATTAATTTCTAAGCCACACACTCCACCTGTAGCCTACCTTAACACCCATCAACCGATGGACAGATAGTTTTTTGATACAATGGAGTACTACTCAGCCATAAATAAAGATAAAATTGAGACATTTATAGCTCAATGGATGGACCTTGGGACCATAATCAGAAGTGAAATAAATCAGACACACATGTAAATATCACATTATCTATCTGGTGTGAGAAAAAGACATTGTAAATAAGAACCAAACGCGTAACAGATATTGTGAAATAGGAAGAAAATGTTCAAAAGGAAAAGAGAACAAGGGAGGGGGAAAGGGAAAGAAAAAATCAGAAAGGGATAAAATGAAAACAGAGCTTTGTGAACAGAGAGTCGAAGGGGGTTTGAAGGGAGGATGGGAATGGAAAGAAAAGAGGAATCAAGACATGTCGTGTACAAATACAAATTCCGTATAATGAATTTGACCATTATGTATACCTAAACTGTACCAATAATTTCAAACAAAATAAAACAAAAAATGTGTAGCCTCTCCTCAATTCCTTCTCACTACTCTTACTAAATTTCAAAATTGGATTACTTTTCTGAGTTAGACCCTCAACTAATTTAGGACAAAGTATAATTATACATAGCTTACTGAGTGGTATAATGTTCCAAGAAATGCACTGTTAGACGATGATGTGGTCAGCATGCAAATATTACAGAAGATTCTCACACAAGCTAACACAGCTACAATGTCATGAGACATAATCTTACGGGACCACCATCATATATGTAGCCTGTCATTGGCCAAAACATCCTAGGTGGCATATAACCGTGCAGCATCAACGTGAAGTTTACAAACTTTTGAGAACTACCTAACTTCCCCTAATATTTACAACACATTTTCTCCTTGCCTTCCAGCCACACCCTACTGCAACTGTCAGTTCTGCCAGCACAAACCAGTTTGGGTAGACTCTGCAGTTTATTACAAATCAAAGCAAATTATGTTATTGATTTCTTTTTTCTCTCTGATTGAGGGCCACTGAAATTGGTTAGACATGAGGGATAGAAAAGCCAGAATTAAAGTTGTCTATGCACAAGAAAAAGTTCAGGATATACTTTATCAAGCCACCACTCCCACTCTTAACACCACCTAGAGTTTTCCCACTTCACATAAATTTCTGCACCACACACTGAACAGATAGAAGAGTTTATCTGATTCCTTTCTGTGGCAAATAAGGTTCAGGGCAGAATTCTTTCTTCTGCTGCAAGATTTCATCTGTAAACTGCGTACGGTGACACACACTCATTATCCCAGCACTGGAGCAGGCTGTGTCGCAATGATAACAAGTTCCAGCCCAGTCTGCGTAACTTAGTAAGAAATTTTCTCAAAATTTAAAAAAAAAAGTCATTAACGGCTGAGGTTGTAGCTCAGTATGGAAGCCCTGAGTTCAAGCTCCAATAGTAGGAAAACAAAATGTTTTCACTGCCAATTCCATTAGGAAATACTAGTAACAGTCTGGAAGTCACCCTGTATTCTAAGTATATTTAATAAAAATACCTGTTAGAGCCTGGCGTGGTGGCACACGCCTGTAATCTCAACACTCGTGAGGCTGAGGCAGGAGGATTGCTGTTTGAGGCAAGCCTGTACTATATAGCAAGACCTTGTCTCAAAAAAAAAAAAAAAAAACCTGTTAGTATCCTCATAAGTGAACCCACATTGATCAGGGAAAATAAAAAGATCACAGGGCTCTACTGATTACATGCTCTGGAGTCAGTGGGCTTGGTCAAATGTCAGCGTCAACACTTAGGAACTGTATAGTCTAACTTCGTGATCTTGGGTAAGTCTCTTATTCCGCGTCAATTTCACCCTTTCAAAATCAGGAAACTAAGCAGTTAGACGAACTAAGAACTACAAAACTAGATCATGTATATAAAGTGCCTGGCCCTGTAAACCTAAATAAATGGTAGTTATCCCTTCCCCATCCATCTCCTTGCCTACTGAGATAGGGCTGAAACACCTGTTTTTTCATCAGATTGCTTCCGCTTGGCCACTAGTCCCCATCCTATTGACTGGCATCCCCCAAGAAAAGCGGGGGACCGGCTTCTACGCCCTTCCACTGGTTCATTCACACAGCAGACACATTAAACCCGACGACACAGGTCTCAGTAGGGAGCGTGGGGTGAAGGCGGCCAGGTTCCTGCCCTCAGAGACCACATCCTGCAGAAGGGAGAGAGACTGCAAACAGTGAAAGCACAATACTGAGGACAGCGAGAGGAAGTGCTGCGGCAGAAGCTTGAGCTGAGGGCCGGCTGACCTATCTTGCATGACCCGGGATCTCTTGCTCCCAAAGCAGTGAAAGGCTGGGACCGGAAGTACACACCCTGCAGTTCCAAGCTGCTTCCTCTGTCCCCCACCTCGCAGCCAGACCCTCAGGGTCCAGGTCCCTCGGCCACCCGTTGTGGGCGGGCCTTCCCTCAAGCCCCGCGCCAGGCCAGGGCCAGCCGGCCTAGCGCACCGGACCCAGCTCAGGGCTACCTGAACTCGAGTGGCTGCAGCGCGTTCAACGCTGCTTTATCGAGCCGCTCCATGGCGTCGCCCTGCCGGCCACAGTCACTCGGGGGCGACGGCGGGTTGGGCTCAGCGACCCCTCTCTCAGGCACAGATACAGGCCGACCCCTCAATAAGTTCCCTACGCTCCCGACGGCGAGCTGAATTGCGCAGGCGCGGCGCAGCGCGGTGACGTACAGCGGAGGCGCGCGCAGGCGCAGACGTGGCGTGCGCGCCCACGTGACTTACCGGCGGGGGCTGCGCGGTGTGCGTCCAGCAGGGAGGGGCTTGTGCTCCAGGAGCAGGCCGGGCGAGTAGCCTAGCCACTCCACGTTGAGCCGGGCCTTTCCACGCAGCATAGTCCTCCCGGGCGGGCGGGCGGCGGCGGTGCCGCCGTGTGAGCTGCACGTAGCACCTCTGGTCTCAGTCTCGGCCCCAGTCGCGGAGCTTCGGGAGTTAGGCGAGCGGAGTAGAGGAGCTGCGAGGAAGGACGGCCGGGTAGATGGCTGCGGTGCTAGGCAACCGAGCAGTTTCTGACAACAAGAACACATGCAATGCACATTATTCCACCAGCCCTGGTGCAAGCGCCTCCTTAATGACTTCCCGCGGTGGAAGTCCAGCTGCGGGAAGCGGGAGGAGTTAGTTTACCACTCACCCGAGCCCGTATAACTAGAGATCTGCCAGTTGAGAGAGCCCTTGCTGAGAGCGACAGGTCCCAGCCAGAAGCAAGCGATCTTGACTTCCACTTAAAGTTAGAAACATACCATGCAGCTGCTCAAAAAGCCACCAATGAGACAAAGGGGACTCAAATAGTAAGGACAGATGGGCCTCCAGCACAGGCAACCCGAGAGAGGTATAAAGGAGAAGGGCTAGTGAGCTCGGGGTCACGCTTGACAAAATTAGGTTGCCACTGGCTGCTAATAAGAGTACACCCCTTAAATGGTCAACGTCTGGAAAGGGCCCTGGACCATACAGCTATTTTCTGCATCACAGGAATACAAAGATCACATCTGATAATACCATGACTAAACCAGCAACTTAGGGTGGTAGAGAGGAAGGGCACTGAATGCCAGCAAGCCCGGGTTTTAGTTCAAACTTAATAATCCTTCTCTGGGCCTCATCGAAATCTTTAAGTGGAAAAGAATCGCTCCTACCGTAAGAACTTAAAAGAGAATCTAGCTTAGTGTTTGGAAAACTGGTCGGCCAATCAGTACGTATACCCTACCACCTTTTTTCTACAACCCTTGAGCTAAAAATTGGCTTTCCATTTTTCAGTGGTTGAAAAAAGTCAGAAGAATAATTTTCCACAAAACATGAAAATTATGAAATTCAAATTTCAGTGCTTAAAATAAGCTTGTATCAGAACTGAGCCATGCTCATTCATTCGTATTGTTTACAACTGCTGTGTTGAGTAATTGTGGCACAGATCATATGTTCTAGAAATCCTAGAATAGTTACTATCTGGCTCTTTACAGGAAAAGTTTGCAAGCCCCCGTTTCAACTAATCGCCTCACAATTAGGTCCTTAAACTCCTAGAGATCCACAAATATTCATGGAGATTCTGAGAACAATTACCAATATATTTTAAAACCTAACAACTGTATTTATTTGCTACAGAACATACAAAGCTACTTAAAATGTCACCTTTCTTTGATTTGGAACACTAATTATATCATATTGATGAGTTAATCCTGGTTAACTCAAGAGAAAATGTACAAATTACTACTGAACCAAAATAAGGCATAGTATACTGAGTAGATCTTTTAAAATACGGAAGGAACAAAAGGGGAATGATTATGTATTCCCAATGCATAGAATAGGGTCTGGCATACAGTAGGCACTGGATAAACTTTTGTTAAATGAATTAACATTGTCCACAAGGGTTCTTGTTAGTGAAAACAGTGGGAATCACTGCTAGGGGTTGCCATTTTTTAAAAAGCATCAGAAACTATGTGGTGTTAAACAATAGCAGTTAATCATCTCTGTTTGGTCGCTAGATGTATGAGACTAAGGGGAGTTCCTTCTGAGGGCTTTGAGGGAAATCTGTGTTCCATACCTCTCTCCCTTAGCTTTTGGGTGTTAGCTGGCACTTGTTGGTATTCCTACAGCTGTGTCTGTGTCCAAATTTCTTCTTCTCGTAAGTACATTTGTTGTACTGCATTGGGACGGCACCCTACTCCTTTATGACTTTCATTTTAATTACACTAACAACACTATTTCCTGATAGGGTCACACTCTGAGGTACTGGAGGGTAGAACTGCAGCATATGAATTGGGGGGTACAATTCCAGTCATAATAATTGCACAGATGAGGAAGTTATGGGCCAGAGAAGGGAAAGGGGTCTGCAGGAGTCTCACATCTATCTAGTGAGGTCTAGCCTAACTCCTGACTACCAGGTGGACATTTTTACAGTCTCATATTACCAGGCTGTGTGGCAATTGTGTGACAATTCGTCCAGAGGCCAATTCATACATGAGATCTGATATAGGACAAGATGTTCACTTAATCTAATTTTCAGAGGTTGCTCTTTTTTATAAAATAAATCTGTGATACCTTTTTTTTAATGACTTATACACTGTACCACCATTTACTGTGAGCTCACTGAGGTGGACAAAGAACTTTAAGGATAAACTCAGAAGCTGTAAGAGAAGGAAAGTATTTAGCCAGTGCTCTGCCTGGACAACAAAGCCCTGGAACCTCCCACCTGAAGCAGCTGCTAAAGAATTAGAGACAAGTGGAGCTCAAACAGGCCGTTGCCATGGGAATGGAATGACAAGTAAGGGGCTGTGATCATGACAGAGAAAACCATAGTAGTGTCTCCATTAGTTCTCTGAGAATCAGGGGACGAGTCTGAAAAAGCTCCACTCTGATATTTTGCTGTTAGTTGAGAAAGCTGACAGCTAAGGATGGGAAGTAACTTGCCCCAAGCACCTTGGGTAAGTGATAAAATTTGAGAATGTATAGACTCCAACTCAGTCTAGTGCTTCCTGCACTATCTTGTAAGGTTCTGTACTATTAACCCAGTGACACCGAAAGTATGCACCCTAAATCGAGTTTCAGAAACAGCCCTCCCATTTGCTTCACTAACCCACGAAGCCACATTCCCCCCCAACATCCTTTGTGGGCCATAGCTGTGAGGTTGGTGGAACAGCCACAGTTAAACACCAATACTTTCTGAAGCCTGACCTTGCAGTATGGCATTTTCCAAACCAGGACCCAAGGAAGATGGAAATTAGCTCCCCCCACCATCTACAAAGCTCATGCTAAACAGGGGAGACACAGACACAGACACACACACACACACACACACACACACACACACACACAGAGATGGGGTGGAGGGACTCTAGCTTCACTATAATATGGGATGTCATGTGTTTTTTCTAAAAATATAAACTGCACTCCCTGGTGAAAAAAACATAGCTCCAGTTCTAAAAAACCTATTAAGGATTATTACATATGGAAAAAACCTCTGCTGTCAGGATCGTGTGTGTCTACTGCTTCATCGTACAGAGTCAGTTTCCAATGCCTAGCATGTTATAACACCCCATTTCATGGGTGGAACAGTGAGGTGTCAGAAAATTTCAGTTTGGTAAACTCACAGCTTTTTTTCTCTTGAGTGTCAATTCACCCCAAATTCAGTAAGGAAAGGCAAGGGGTTCATGGATGGCAGCTGCTCTTACCCACCTGACTCACGCCCTGCCTAGGACAGAGAAAGCACCCACGGCGGGAGTTAGGAAAGGGGCCCTCCTGCCTGCCCAGTATGGTGCGGGATCAGCCTAGCACCCCACAGCCCCTGCCGTACCAGGGTTTGACAGGAAAGGAGCCCCGCCCATGAGGCGTGGCAAGGCCCCAGCTGCGAACCCCAAATTGAAAGATCTGACCCAAGGACTTTCCTGTTGGGCACAGCTACATTACGGGGTGGGGGGCGGGGCTGGGGTAAAATCCGCTTCTCCAGCCCCACCCCCGTCGGGCCCGAGGGGACACGCCCATCCCGACTTGCACTCAACTGTTGAAAGAAATATACACATATTGGATGAATGAGTGACCGGGATGGAAAGGAGCACCCGGCGTTTTGCAGGACTGCAAAGGGAAACAACTCTCAATTTTTATTCGGGTTTCGTTATTAACCCTGTTCTCCGGTTTTCCTTTTTCCTTGGTTGGGTTGAAAGGACAGAAACACCAGATAAAGGAAAAATGCAGGAATCGGAGGAAAATGAAACCCAGGAGAAGCAGGTCAAGAAGGCCCTGGTTTAGGGCAGGGCTAATCAAAGACAAGGGACACCTCGGTGTGGGAGCACCCACAAGCCCCTGGGTTCCTTCTCCAGTACCGCGAGGTGAGGGACAAAGAAAGTCCTCCAAGTCCAGACACGTGGTCCTTGCTTTTGGGCTGATGGGTTCCAGGCTGCTCCTCTGGCTCATGACCTGAGAAGCACAGATTCCCGTCCAAGAAGGGCAAGGGGAAGGGGGTGTGCACACACGTGTATGCGGGCACGTGTGTGTGCATGCTGCAGCCCTGGAGGATCCCAGTGACTGTGGACTGTGTTCCGTGTGTCTGAATACGCGTGAATCTCTGGCCATCACTGAAAGACACATCATTAAAAACAAAATCCCCTTCTGTCCCAGAAAGAGCCCCCAATAAAGTTGAAAGAAAATTTTATTAACTAACCATTAAACCGGAATGTGGTGTGCATCACAGGTAACCAGCTAAAGGGGCTGCAAGACAGGCAGAAGGCGCGCAAAGCACAGTGGGTGCATTTTGTAACGTGGAGTCGGGTGACAGTAAAAGGTGAGCCTATCTCTTCCTAGGAACCTGGGAGATCACATGTTATTTTCCTTGATAATTTTATTTCAAAACCATACTTCCCAGGTCCACGAGGAGACAATCTTGCCTTGTGAAATTGATGAGGTGCTTATTTAGTCATTGAAAAAAATATATATATATATTCACAGGGTACAAAATTAATTTAAAAAATCAAAAGTTATTTTATATACTAACAATGAGCCAGCTGAGAAAGAAATTTTAAAAATTCCATTTACAATTGCTTTTAAAAAATCTTGGAATTAACCTAATCCAGTAAGTCAAAGACCTCTACAGTGAAAATAATACAACAGCATAGAAAGCAATTGAAAAAGGCATTAGAAAAATGGTAAGACATCCCTTGTTCATAAATCAGCAGAACTAATAGTTAAAATGACCATATTGCCAAGTGATCTACAGAGTCAGTGTAACTCTCATCAAAATTCCAATGACACTCTTTAAAATAAAATTTTAAAAAAGTTCCAATGACATCCTGCAGAGAACTAGAAATACTAATCCTACAAGTCATATGGAATCAGAAAAGACCCAGAATAACCAAAGCATTCCTAAACAAAAAGGGCAAGGCATCACAATATCCAATCTCAAATTATAGTACAAAGCCACAGCAATAAAAACAGCATGGCCTCTAGACCAACAGAACAGAGCACAGGACACAGAAACAAACCTATTGAACCACAACCTCCTGTTCTGGACAAAGGAGCCAAAAACATACATCAGAGAAGAGACAGTCTCTAACAAATGGTGCTGGGTAAACTGGATATCCAGATGGAGAATATTGAAACAAGATCACTATCTCTCACCTTGCACAAAAATCAATTCAGAATCAATCAAGGAATATAAGTACTTAAAACTATATATATATATATGACTTAAAACTCTGCAACTATTTTATAGAAAAATAGAAGGAAAACACTTCAAGATTTTGGCATAGGCAACAATTTCCTGAAAAGGACTCCAATCGATCAGGAAATAAAAGAAAGAATTTTAAAATAGAACTATATCAAATTAAAAAGCATTTGAAGAACAAAGATAACAACCAACACAGCAAAGAGCCTACTAAATGGGAGAAGGGCCAGGGATACAGCTCAGCAGGCATAAGTATCTGCCTGGCAAGCACAAGGTCCTGAGTTTGATTCCTGGTATCAAAAAAAAAGTCAAAATGGGAAAAGATCTTTGCAACCACTTTTCCAACAAAGGATTAATATCTATAATACATAAGGATTCAAAAAACTTAACACCAAAAAAAAAATCAAATAGCCCAAACCAATTGTGGTGATGCATGCCTGTAATCCCAGCATTCTGGGAGGCTAAGGTAGAAGAATCACAAGTTCAACCCCAGCCTATACAACTTAGTGACTTAGCAAGACTCTGTCTCAAAATAAAAGATAAAATAGTGCCGCTGATGTGGCTCAGTGCAAAGTCCCTGGATTCAATCCCCAGTACATAAATTAATTAATTGACTCAATCAATAAATGGGCAAACGAATTGAGGAGACACTTCTTCAAATAAGAAGTACAAATGGTCAATAGATAGAGGAAAAATACTGAACATTTTCGGCCATTAGAGACATCCAAACCACCAAAACCACATTGAGTTTCCTTCTCACCCTATTCAGAGTGGCTACCACCAAGAATATCATAAACAATAAATACCAGTGAGGATGCAGGGGAAAAACAACCCTTCTGCACTGCTATGGGAATGAAAATTGATACAGCCACTATGGAAATCAGCATGGAAGTTCCTCAAAAACCTAAAAATAGAGCTGCCACATGCCCAAGGTATACCACTCAGTAAACACTGGAAGAAATTTAAGTCACCCTAATATAAGGACATCTGCATACATGTTTCTTGTGGTACAATTCACAATAATCAAGATATGGAACCTCCCTAGGTGCTCATCAACAGATGGCTGGATAAAGAGAATGTGGTATAAATATACAATGGAAAACATCATTTGCAAAAACAAAATAGATGGAACTAAAGATCGTCATGGTAAGCAAAATAAGCCAGACTCAGAAAGTCTCACATGGTTTCCCTAATACATGGAATCTAAAACAGGCAACATGAAAGTAGAAGGGAGATTATTACTAGACACAGGGAAACAAAGGAGAGGCGCTGTCTTGGTTACTTTTCTCTCCTTGCTGGGACAAAATACGCGACACCTAAAATGAAGGAAGGAAAGGTTTATTTAGCTCACAGTGTGTGGAGGTTTCAGTCCATAATCAGCTGACTCCAAGGCAGGGCACAGGGGCAACCCTTCAAGGAGGCAGAAGACAGCAAAGCAACAGGAGCAAAAGCGGGGAGAAGAGCAAGCCTCCTTCCCTCCCTTATCTTGGAAGCAGGCTAGGCCCTTCGGTTGGGTGCAGCACCCACACCACCTGCCTGCCCTCCTCCTCTTGCACAGGCTGCGGGTGTTACAAACTAGGGTCCCTGCCCCCCCCCAGTCCCTTAGTTAAACTTCTGACCTTCTCAGATTGACACAATGAACAACATCCTAGAGAGGTAGGGGCTTGTCCTCCACACCTCTGGATGGAGAGCTGCTGAGTCACTTGGTTGAGCTTCTGGACTTCTCCAATGTATCGTTCATAACAGGGGGTGTAAGGGAGGGCAAATGAGTAATTAACTGTATCAAGAGACCATGATGTTGAGGAGGGAAGGTTTCCACTACACTCTACTAAGTGACACAGCAGGTTATAAAACAGTATATGTTGACAGTATATGTCGCATTGCCAATTTGTTTTCAAAAATGCATTTATGTAAAGAGATATCAAGAAATCTTAACTGTCTCAATCTGTCTCTGGGAGTGAGGTCCCCAGCACATTTTTCCTTCTGTTTGAGATTTGTTTTTGACTCAGACTACTATAAAATGTTTCTAAGTTGATGAAATTAAAAATTCCTATAAGTATGTGAGGTAATTAGTATGTTAATTAGTTCAATTATAGTAGTAATTTGACAATGTATGTGTATCTTAAAACATCATGCTGTATACCTAAAATACATATGATTTTATTTGTAAACAGTGTTCAATAAATCTGGGGAAAAAAAGGAAGGGATAAAAGGCTTATATACATTCAAAAAAAAAAGCAAGAAAGATTCTGGGCAAAAAAGGAAGGGAGAAGACTTTCATTTTTCAACAGGAAGAATTACGTATTGATTTGCATCTGCCATAAAAGCACACAGGTACTAAAAGCCAAACCGTGTGTTTGCATGTGTGTGGGCACATGCGTGAGACAACAGGACTCAGTGAGGAAGCAGGTGGCTTCCAGTGGAAAGAACTAGACTTAGAGCCAAAGGTCTGGCCTTGAATCTGACTTCCTCCTTCAAGTCCTAGCTACGGAACTACAGAGAGAGGCTGGTGTCCTGTTTTGAGTGATCACTTCCTTCATCTGGCAAAAGTGTGCTATGACGACCTGATGACCTCACGAGTACAGTGATCACTGGCCAAGTCCTGATGAATTCACCACAGGGAAGAAAGAGAACTGGGTGTAAAAATGTCTGGCTGCAAGGATGACCTTAGGGTCAGGAGATTCTGGGTCACTCTGAGCAAGCGTCTTCCACTTCCTCATCTGTCAAGAGTCAGGACTGGGTGTAGGTGGGACCAGAAGGACTCTAATGGCATTTTTTTTTTTTTTTTTTTTTTTGCGGCACCGGTGATTGAACTCACAACCTCGCACCTGCCAGGGCAGGCGCTTAAGGCACTGAGCCAAACTCCCAGCCCTGGTTTTTCGAGGCAGGGTCGCACTATGTAGTGCAGGCCGGCCTTGCGCTCGCGTTGCAGCCCAAGCCGGCCTCGAACCCACAATGCTCCGCCTACCTCAGCCTCCCGAGTGCTGGGATTAAAGGCGTGCGCCACCACGCCCGGCTTCTAATGGCATTTTAAAGAATCACTTTCTAACTAGTAGACTTTCAGAGCCGCCATACAATGAGATCTGTCCCCTCGGTTTGCAGTGGGTAGGGCAGATGGGTCCTCACTTTAAGATGGAGAAGGAGGGTGGATTATACTAGATGACAAGTCCCTCCCCAAATTGGATGACTTTGTGTTCTGCGAACCTGGGGTGAGATCGGGCCTATTTTTATAGCACCTAGTACAGAGTTATGTACACAATTGGGCTTAGCTGAATGAGTGAATAATTCTTTCTTTCTTCATCTAACAGGGAAGGCTTGTAATGGGGTGTCATCCTTGGCCCCTGACACCAGAGTAATGATGGCATCCCACAGTAAAACATTTTGGGTGTAAATATCACTTAAGACTACACAACAGTTGTCAAACAGTGAGGCCCTGACAGAAGCCAGTGCACCAACCTGGAAACATTTTTATGGTAATCATTTCCTTGCAAATCTCGAAGCTTCAAAGGACAACATTCAAAACCTCTGTTAGAATGCTGCAGCTGGCAGGAGCTTTCAAGATCCCAGAACCCAACCCTTTCATTGCTCAGATGGTGAAGTCAAGGGGGTGAAGAGGGCAGTGCCGTCCCCGGCCCCAAGCTGGTATATAGTAGAGTTCTGCCATGCAAGACCACAACGGCAGAGCAGGTGGAGAAATGAGCCACCATGCAGGTGAGGCTGCAGGGCCCAAATTAAAGCCCCCGGGTGGCTGGAGGGAAGAAAGGGTTATAGACAGGAACCAGAAATGAGGTCCCGTGACTAGGAAGAAAGAAAGAAGGGAGAAGTCAAAGGAAGGAGGAGAGAGAGCTCCCTATGCACTCGACATGAGCAAAAGGACTGGTGAGATGCCCCCAGCCTACACCTCTCCCAGATGTGACCTGGAACCTCAAGCAAAGATGTTGTTCCTGCAGAAGACAGAGCAGGGAACACTCAGTCGCTCCCACATGTCTACTAAGTAGACCCAGGACACCCCTTCCCTGGCCGACAAAACCTTGTCTGTTCCCTCCCCTGGGGTGGGAGATCCCTCCTGGGGGAGCACTGCCCAAATTCACCATTGCCTGGAATAACGCCTCTTGTTGTCAACTTTGGAAATCTTGCCTTTTGCCCCAAAGCAGTTTTAATGGCCAGGCCCTAATTCCTCATTCCCCTGACCCTAACTGTCCCCCTTCAGTCTGCTTTGGATCAGAGTTGTACAGTGTCGTTGTCCCAGGCCTGGGCTTCCCTTCTGATGGCTAGTTTATTGCTTTGAGAGTTGGTTTCCTGCATCTTTGTGACTTCCCGTCGCTGATTTGGTCTTGCATTTGTTTACTGAGTACTTACTACATGCAAGGCGCTGTTTCACTTTGGGTTTTGGTGGTATCCCTAGCAGGTAGGGCTACACTTGGATTAAATTCCAACTCTGTCATTCATTAGCTATGTGGCCTTGAGCAAGTTACTTAAATCTTTGTGCCTTGGTATGTATGTATGTATGTATTTTTGGGTTTTCTGGCTTTTGGTCTCACTATGTAGTTCAGGCCAGCCTTGAACTCACTGTGCAGCTCAGGCTGACTTGGAACTTGCAGTGATCCCCCTGTCTTAGCCTCTCAAGTGCTGGCATAACGGGCATGCACCATCACGCCTGGCTTTAGTTTTTTTTATCTGTGAAATGGATATGGTGACAGAACCTTCCTTGTGGGTTCTTGTGAGGACTGAATAACTGAAATATAAAAGCACTGGTGATGTACAAGCACCAGGAATATACATTTTGCTCACATCGGTGAGCAAAGCTGATACAAACTGTTGGCCCTGTTGAACTAACTCCCAGAAGAGGGAGGTGGACAATAAATAACAGCACAGGAAATCTTGTTAAGAGGTGGTAAATGACCCAGGCAGACAGAGCAGGTAAGGGCAGCTGGCACTAGCAGGGAAGGGGTTCGGAGTTCAGCTGTGAGGCCAAGAAGAAGCCAGCCTCCGCCAGGGCCTCCACGCCTGCTGGCACTCAGCCACCTTGGAGAGAGAACTTCCACATGGGTGCCCAGAAGGGGAAGAGCTCTGATGGGGAGAGAAGGCACAGAAGTTGGTGAGGCACCGATGCTTGTGTCAGCACCGTAGGGTGAGGGCTTGTGGCCGAGGCTGGCAGTTGCGGACCTCTGCGGGGCAAACACAGCCCTTGTGGCTGGCAGCGCGGCAGCTGGGGGAGCCCAAAGCCTGGGGCAGTCTCAGCTAATGAGGGCCTGCGGTAGGAGGGTCTGAAGCTTGGCTTCCACGCTTCTCCCAGTGCAGCCGCGTCACTTTTTTCCTAAGTCTAGCTGGGAGGATGGAGCAGACTGGGCATGCCCTGCACTTTTCATGATGCAGAGGGGTAGCAAAGGTTTAGCTGGGCCCTTCCGAGAGCGCATTTTCTGCGGTGCAGGGGATGACTCCAAAGGGAGCTGCACGATCGAGAGGCACCCCAGGAGTGCCGGGACTGTCAGATCCAGGCAGGGCATGCACTGCACACGCTCACGGCCCCAGACAAACAAAATCCACATCCAAAGTTACTGTGCCAACCCCAAGCCCCTCTTCACTTCCGCACCCAGTCCTCCGCATTCCGTGCCAGCGCCGATTGTAGTGACTCAGGCGACAGCTGTTTCCTTTTGGGCTTACATCCCGGTAATTGCATTGTAAATTCCTCAAGATTGAAAGGGATCGCTCTGGAATGTGTAGGCAGCCATTCGTTCAATAACTATCGAGCGGAGCGCTGTTTTCAGTACTGGGAAACAGCAGCGGTGAACAAACCAGGCCGAAGTCCGTTCTCCATAGAGCTCATCTTCTACAGGGCCGAACAGGGAACAAACAAGATCCGTGTCTAAAACCAGGTCAGGCAGCTGAGACCAAGAGTGATGGGAGCCACTTCGGTTGCATTGCAAGGCTTCTCTGGAGTGGTGACAGATGAATGAACTTGAATGCATCTATGGGCCGAGTCACTGTTCCAGTTCAAGGAATCAGCACAGGAATGGTAAGTGCAAAGGCCCTGAGACACAAGTGTAGGTTCATCACTCCCCAAAGTCCAAGCTAAGGTCTAAGAAGGAAAGCATTGTTTCCAGTCTACATATCAAGGCAGGAGTGAATGAAAGAGATCCTGATGACCACGGATGAACAGCGTTAATATGTCTATGTAAGCATGTGCACATGTGCATGTCTATGTGTGTGTATATGAGTCTGATGTAGCCTGTGCTGATCCCGCTGCCATAACAGAGCAGACTATGGGGCTTAAACAACGGATCTTTACTTCCCACTGTTCTGCCAGTTGGAAGTCAAGATCACAGTGCCAGCATGCTTAAGTTCTGTTCTGTTTTGTTTTGTTTCCTTTCTTGTTGCAGTACTGGGGATTGAACTCAGGGCCTTTGCATTGAGCTAAACCTCTTGCCGTGCCCTTAGGGCTTATTTGGAGACAGGGTCTCGCTAAGTTTTTGAGTTGCCCAAGCTGGGATCAAACTTGCAGTTCTCCTGCCTCAGTCTCCCTGATTGCACCACCACAGCCCACACAGTTCTTAGTGAGGATCCTTTTCCTGGTCTTCTTCTGATATCCTCACATGGCGGAGAGAGAGAAATCATCTTTCTATTGCCTCTTTTTATAAACGTACCAATCCCATTCATGAAGTCAATAATATTGACCTACCTTGTCATTTTTCAACTTAGTGTATCAGTCCAAGCTTTATTTTTGTTTGAAGAATAACTTACTTACAATAAAACTCATCCTCTTTAGGTGTATAGTTCAATAACTTTTGACAAACTCATACAGTCATTCAATTTATCACCATAATCAAGAGAGTAGACTTTTTCATTAACCCAATAGCTCCCTCCCCCCACCCTCAGATCTAATCCCTGGCAACCAATGATTTGATTCTTATTCCAATAACTTTAATTTTTCCAGAATGTCATACAAATGGAATCATATTTGGCTTAGTTACTTTCTCCTTGCTGGGACACAATACCCTATATCCACAACTGTAAGAAGGAGAGGTTTATTTTGGCTCACAGTTTGTAGGGGTTGCAGCCCACAGTTAGCTGGCGCCAAGGCGGAGCAGCACGGCGAGGCACGTGGCAGAGAGCGAACAAGGGAGGAGGAGCAACAGATACCCTTCCAGGCCACGCCCCCAGCACCCTATCTTCCCACCAGGCTTCACCTCCCAATATCACAGCCGGCTATAAGCCCCATCAGTGAACTAATTCACCATCACACACGCATGATCTGGTCACCTCCCTAAAGCCCCACCTATGAGCACATGAGACTTTGGGGAGACATTTAGGCATACACCATAACGATACTCTGTATTATCCTATTTATTCATTTAGGATGATGCCTTTTTAGATTGAACTACATTGCTGTGTATTAATAATTTATTCTTTTTATTGCATTCCATCAAATGGACACAGTACAATTTGTTTATCCATTCACAGACTGAGGGATATTTGCAGCTTCCACTTCTTAGTGACCATGAATGAAACTATTATAAACATTCACAAAATCCAGGCGTACTGGCACATGCCTGTAATCCTAGCACTTGGGAGGCTGAGGCAATAGGATCCCTGCAAGTTAGAGGCCAGCCAGCCTGAACTGCACAGAGAGACCCTGTCTCAAAAAAACAAAACAAAAATTCACATATATATGTTTTAGATGAAAATGTGTCCATAAATATGTGGGGGTGGGATTGCTAGCCTGTATGGTAAGCTTATGTTTAATGCTAGAAGAAATGGTCAGGGGAGCCGGGGATTTAGC
>RJWM01007356.1:0-62799 GCA_004363535.1 Dasyprocta punctata
TTGTCATGCATTCGGGTCTCTAGTGGGACTCTTGCATGATATTGCTGTGGGATTCAGGCCCTCGGCTATCCTGGGTCTTAGTGTTGTGGACAGATCTTCCTGCACCGTCTCGTGTTTAACTTTGGGTGATTATAAAACAGTATTACAAACTCTGTGTCCTGTATGTAGTCGTTCTCCATGTAACCCCTGACTACAACAGAGAGAAAATAGCACAATGGAACAAAACTACAGTAGATATATAAAAACAGTATCTAGGAAGACTGACAGCATTTGTGGCAGTATTCAGAGGCAAAGATCCAATCCAAGACTCAACACTTGGAGACAACTAAACGCAACAGGCTATACACATCAAAAAGGAGATCAACATGGTAACCTATGGCTGGAGACAACTGAGCGCCAGTGTGGTAGGGCTACGGATGAACTATGGATCGAGAAGATAAAAAACCCAAAAGTGACAAGCACAAGAGGAAGCTACACTTGCGGAGCCTGAAGCCAGAGAAGAACCAACACAAGTGTCAAGCAGAGACAAAACTGGACCTGTGCATGAAGACTGAAGCTGAGAGACATCAATCAAACAAACAAAAACCAGAAGGCTCTGCAGTCACTGGAGGAACTACAATTAGAGGCTAGAGAGACAATAAGATGGCTGTGACAGACAGAGACAAAACAAATGTGCCAAGAACGGGTAACCCTAGAAACAACTCAAAGCTACAAGAAGACAAGTGTGCCTCCTTTGCAAAAAAAGACTACCCATGTAACTCACACGGTACAGGAAAAAACATCTAACAATGGCCCAACTGCAAAAGAAAAAGAAGTGGCAGGCACAGCAGTAGACAAAAGCTAAATGTGCTCATGAAAAGACCAAACAGGGACTAAAACGCTGACAACTATAGGCCAATGAGACACTGAGGCTACAGCTAGGAACAGAGGAGGTAACATAACAAAAAAGCTTGACACAGGTCAAAACTGAAACCAAAACCAAAAGCATGCAGACTATATTTAGATAAGCCACCAAAGGGGTGAGAAAGCAGCTCCTCCTCTGGAAAGCTAACCAGGAAAAAATATTTAAACAAATTGAAGAGGCCCTGACTCAGTCCCCAGTCTTAGAACTGTCAGATACAACCAAATCTATCTTCCCATATGTCAATAAATAAAAAAATGGCCACAGGAGTCTTAACCGAGGTCATGGGATCCTGACATCATCTGATGACATATTTGTCAAAACAGACTGTAGCCCTAGGATGGCCTCCATGCTTTAGGATGCTTGCTGCCACTGCCTTGTTGACGCAGGAAGCTAATAAGTTGACTTTGGGACAACTGACCATTCGAGTAGCATACTCAGTTACAACCTTAGCAGTTCACAAGGAGCATCATTGGTTGTCAAATCCGAGGATGACTCGGTATCAGAGGCTCTTACGCAAAAATCCTCGCATAACTCTAGAGACAATAAACACCCTTAACCTGGCCACTTTGCTCCCAGTTGAAATGGGAGCCCCTCTTTAGGACTGTATGGTTATGCCAAAAGGGGTCCAACAAACAGAGTATGCAATGGTAACTCTGCACTCTATGATAAAGGAACCTCGGCCCAGCAGGCTGAACTAATAGCCTTGACAAGGGCTCTTTTGCTGACAAAGAAGAAAAAAAGGAGTTAACATTTATAGTGACTTCAAATAGAAAAAAGAGGGCTCCTGACAACTGTGGAAAAAGAGATAAAGTACCAAAAGATTTACAGCTTCTAGATACTGTATGGGCCTCAAGGAAAGTGGCCATTGTACCCAACAGGAGATACCAGAGAAGTGAAACAATAGAAGCCAAAGGAAATCAAAAGACAGGGTCAGGAGTTTGGCTCAGCAGCTTAGGTGCCTGTCTGGCAAGTGCGAGGCTGTAAGTTCGATCCCCTGTACCACAAAAACAAACAAACAAACAAACAAACAAAAAAAAAAACACTTGAGATGACATGAAGTCCTGCCCATGGTCCTTCTCCAAGTCCAGTGCACCCCCACCAGACAAATGGGGCGCTCCCCTTACAAAATCTTGTTTGGTAGTCCACTCCCAATTATAGGTAAAATTAAGGTGATCTCTGTATATTAAAAAAAATAACCTTAAGGAGACAAATACAGGCTTCAAAAATAGCCATGTAAGACTTCAATTACTGTGTGCGGGAAAAAAATGTTCATAAGCCTGACAGACACAATATACCCATTTAAACTTGTGGCCTTTGTTTTCATTAAAAAAATAATAATAAAATCCAACAACTCTGGGGCTCTTATGGAGTGGGCCTCATGCCGTAATGTCGTCCCACCACTCTTGTTAAAGTTATAGGAACTGTGCCTTAGATCCACCATAGTGGACAGAAGCCAACGGCCCAAGACAGGTGAGCCAGCCAGCAGAATTCAGACCACCAGAACCAGCTGATCATGTGATGACACTGGGCTACCACCAGAGACAACAGCCCTGCTCTAGTCACTTTGGAAGCTGACTCTATGCACAGTTGAAGCTTGAGGATCAGCATGGGGATACAATGACAATAAAAGTCTCTTTTCCTTTTTGTTATAATTCTCCCTCTGCCCAATAGTGAGCCAACCTTTCATAACAATGTAAATGTTAGTGAGAGTGATGCTCTCTATTAAAACTTATTATAGAAAGCATCAAAGGGTCTCAAGGTCCATCTATTTAGCAATAAATGTCTCAAGTTTTAGACACCATCAAAGCCCAAAACATAGTAACTACTTTAAAAAATTATATTCCAGAAAATTAGTGAACTTTGAAGAAATGAACAGATTCCTAGACACATACAAAGTACCAAAATTAACCAACCCAAGAAGACATAAAAATGCTTAACAACCCAAGAACAAGCAGTGAAACTGACTTGGTAAAAATAACTAATTTACCAATTTAAAAATCCCAGGACCTGATGGATTCACTGTTGAATTCTACAAAATCTTTAAGGAGGTTATATCACTAATACTCTTCAAGCTCTTCAAAAAATGAAAGGGGTGATCCAAATTCATTTATGGAAGCCAGCATCACCCTTTGTCAGAAGACAAAGACATCTACTATTAACTCTTCTAATCAACACAGTACTTAACACATTAGCCACAGCAATTGGGCAAGAGAAAAAAATAAAAGGGATACATATATGAAAGGAAGAATTCAAATTATCATTATGTGCAGATGACATGATACTCTACTGAGAAGATCCCAAGAACTTCAATAAAAACTCTTAGAAATAATAAACAACCTCACCAAGTAGGAGCATACCATATTACCACACAAAAATCATTAGCATTTGTGGACACCAATGATAAACAAAATGAGAAGGAAATTATGAAAATAATACTACTCACAATTGATTCAAGAAAAATAAAATACCTACAAATGGACCCAAAAAAGGAAGTGAAAGACCTCTACAAAAAAACTACAGTACTCTAAGGAAGGAGTTGAAGAGGACTCCCCACTCCAATGGGAAGATGTTCCTTGCTCTCCGGATAGACAGGACTAATATTGTCAAAATGGTCATACTGCCAAAACTGTTTTAAATATCTAGTGCAGTCTTAATCAAAATACCAATACCATGTATTATAGACCTAGAGAAAACAATCCTAAAATTCATATGGAGCCAGAAGAGACCCACAATAGCAAAAGCAATTTTAGGCAATGAGAGCAAAGCAGGTAGCATAGTTATACCTATCTTCCAGCTAGGGTACAAACAATAGTGATAAAAATGGCATGGTACTAGAACAAAAACAGACACATGGATCAATGGACCAGAACTGAGGACACAGAAACTTCCTCAAAGATATTCAGCTATTTGGTCTTTGACAGAGGTTCTGAAAGCATATGCTGGAGGAAAGGCAGCCTATTCAACAAGTGGTGTTGGAAAACCTGGTTATCGGTCTGTAGAAGAATGAAACTGGACACCTTTGTCTCAGCACATACCAAATTAAAATCAAAATGTGTCAAATACCTAAACAGTAAGACAGAAACATTAGAACTCCTGGAAGGTAAAATTTATAAACACTTGAAGACGTAAGTTTAGGAAAGAATTTCTGAAACAGAACCTCAATCACAGAAGAAATAGCAGGAAGAATCAACTAATGGCACTGTATCAGAATAAAAAGCTTCTGTACAGCAGAAGAATCAACCAGTAGAGTGGAGAGCTAACCCAAGAGAGGGATAAAGCTTATGCAACCTTCTCCTCAGTCAGAGGCCTAATATCTAGAATCTACAAAGAAATCAAATAATTAAACAAACTAAAATTAAAGACACAGTCAAGAAATGGACCAGAGAAATGAACAGACACTTCACAGAGGAAGAAATACAATAAAGTCAATACAATAAAGAAATACAATGAAGTCAATAAAGATATGAAAAAAACTTCAACATGTCTGACCATTAGAGAAATGCAAATTAAAACAATGCTAAGATTCCATCTTACTCCAGAAAGAATGGCAACCATTAAGAATTCAAAGAATAATGAATGCTGGTGTGGTTGTGGTGAAAAAGGACCCTGACTGCATTTTTTGAGGGAATGCAAAGTAATACAACCATATGGAAATCAGAACAGAGATTTCTCAAAGAACTGAAATTAGAAATTCCATATGACTCAGCTATCCCCCTGTTAGGTATCTTCCTCAAAGAGTTTAAGCCATTGTATTACAACGATGCATACATACAAATGTTTACAGTAGCACAATTCATAATAGCTAAATCCTGGAAGCAGCCTGTATATCTATCAAAAGATAATTGGATAAAGAAAATGTGGTACCTATATATAGTGGAATACTACTTAGCTATAAAGAATGGCACAATGATTATAAAGAAACACATTTGAGACATTTGTAAGAAAATAGATGCACCTTGAAAATATAATATTAAGGGAAATAAACCAGTCACACAAAATTAAACAGATTAAATACTGTATGTTATCTCTCATTTTATTGAGGTAAAGTACCTAAAAAGGATACATAGAAAGGGACAAATAGTAGGTCTCTTGCAATAGAGAAGTAGCCCAAGGAAACGAGAGTGAGGGGTGATTATGAGGGGAAGGGGAAATGAGAGGAATAAAGGCATGAACCTTAAAACCCAAATTATTACACACAATATATAACCTGAGCTAAAACAATTTCACCAAGTATGAAAAAGGGAATAGCGGAACTGGATGAGGAGGGAAGAGGGGGAGGAAAAAGGATTACAAAACTAACAAGCTTGTTTTTGTCTTTCACCATTAAATACAGTTGTTTTTCAATAAGAAAAGAAAGAAACAAGCTGCAAAATGTACATGTTACCACTCCCAAGGTAAGTGTAAATAGCATGAATTGCAAAACTGTACTAACAAAATAAAAATTATGAAAAAAAGAACTCAAAAATTAGGTTCTCCAAATTTAAAGACCCAATGAAAAACTGGGCACCTGAAATGAATAGGCACTTGGAGAAGTACAAATGGCCAATAAATACATGAAAAAATGTTCAGTATTGCTGCTCATTCAAGAAATGCAAGCTAAAACAACACTGAAATCTCATATCACCCCAGAAAGAATGGCTACCTTCAAAAAATCAAATGGTAAGAAATGCTGGCAAGCCTGTGAGGAAAAGGGAACCCTTCTTCCTTGTTGGTGAGAGTGTGAACTGGTTACAAACACTATGGAAATAGGTATGGAGATGACTTCAAACACTACTAATACTAGAAATTATATTTGATCCAGATGTTTCCCTTCTAAGTATCTTCCTTAAATAATAAAAGACATCACACCACAGTGATCCATGCATACCCATGTTTGTAGCAGCACAATTCAGAGCAGCTAATCCTTGGAAGTAGGCTACATGTCCATCAACAGATGAATGCATAAAGAAAGTATGGTATGTAGACACAATCAAGTACTACTGTGCCATAAAGAAGGATAAACTTGAATCACTGATAGGAAAATGGTTGCAGATTGAGACCATACTATTAAGTGAAGCAAATGAGACATAAAAGCTTAAATATCGCATGTTTTTTTATAAGAAACGCAAAATATAAGCAGCACAAAGTCATTCTGAGAATTGTGATTATTATGTATTGTAAACATATACGTGTACTATATATATATATATATGTGTGTGTGTGTGTGTGTGTGTGTATGTATGAAAGAGGATTCAAGAGATGCTTTTGACGGAAGGGTAGAGAGAGGAAGTGGATAAAAAAAGAAAGTATGTCATGTAAATATACAAAATTCTCACAATGAACGTAATCTTTACATATTATAACAAAAACCCTACAAACCCCAAAAGCCCTCATTGTTTAGACTGCTGGCAGGAATTATGAGCACCCCTGGACTGAATAGGAGGACGAGGTTACAGAGACCCTCCTCTGGAGCATGACCAGGGATTTGCACTTCCCCTCTGCTGACCTTCGCATGCATCTTGCAATCCAAGGCCACCATCTCCCTGTGATCCCAAGGGTTGAATTCAAGGCAAAGTGGAATCTCTCTTGTTCCTGAATTCAAGAGCAAGGCAAGGACATCCAGTATCATCACTGCTTTTGAAGATAATCCTGAAAACGTTAGTTAGAGCAACTAGGCAAGAAAAGAAATGAAAGGGTGGGGCTGGGGGTGTGGCTCAGCAGTGTAGTGCCTGCCTGGCAAGTGAGAGGTCCTGAGTTCGATTCCTGGTACCCACAAAGAAGGAGAAAGAAATGAAAGGGATAGTACAGGAAAGGCAGAAGTTAAATTATCAATCATTGCAGATGATCTTCTACATGCAAGACCCCCCAAACTCCAGTTAAACACTCACTAGTAACTAAATTCAGTAGCATTGCGGGTTACAAAGCCAATACACAACTCAGTGCACTCCAGTACACCAGTAAGAACTTCATCAAGAAAGAAATTAGGCAAACCACAACCTTCAAAATAGCATCACAAAAATTAAATCCTTAGAGATTAACGTAACCAAGGGAATGAAAGACTTTTACTATGAAAACTATACTAGTCTGAAAAGGCAATTGAAGAGCATATCACAAAATCCAAAGACATCTCACGTTCTTACATAGGCAAAAACAATAGTCAAAATGGCAGTACTTTTTTTTTTTTTTTTTTTTTTTGGCGGCACCAGAGGTCGAATTCACAGCCTCGCACCTGCCAGACAGGCGCTTAAGCTGTTGAGCCAAACTCCCAGCCCTAGTATTTTTTGAGGCAGGATCGCACTATGTAGCTCAGGGCAGCCTTGTGCTCACATTGTAGCCCAAGCCGGCCTCGAACTCACAACGCTCCGCCTACCTCAGCCTCCCGAGTGCTGGGATTAAAGGTGTGAAAACTGTTATCCATATTGCAATCAAAAGCCAAATGTCAATTGCATTTCTCATAGAACTAGAGGAAACAATCCTAAAGTTCATGTGGAACTGGAAGGGGCCTAGAAGACCAAAAGCAACCCTAGGCCATAAGAACACGTAAGGAGATAAAAAAATCCCAGACTTCAAGTCATACTACAAAGCTACCCTGATGAAAGAAGCATGGTACTGGCAAAAAGTGAGACTTGTGGATCAGCAGAACACAATTCATGATACAGAAGCCACACCAGGATTCTGGTAGACTGAATGCAATATAAGGGACAGAAAGAGGCTTGTCTCCCCTTTCCTTTGTTGCTCTTCCTACTTTGTGGGCACCATGAACTGTTCTCCCCTGCAAGGCCCCTGTGCCATTTGTCACGCTGCCTTGGAGACAGCCAACTATGGACTGAGACTTCTACAAACTGTGATTTAAATAAACCTCTTCCCCTTAAAAGGAAGAAACCACACCAGGTAGCACAACTTTTTTTCTTTGACAAAAGATCAAATACTTTCGCTGGAGCAAAGGTAGCCTCTTTTAACAAATGGTGCTGGGAAAACTGACTATCTAAATGTTGAAGATTAAACCCACATCCATGTCTCATACCATGCAGTAAAATAAAGTCCAAATGAATCAAAGATCTAAATATTAATAGGGAAATACAATGTGCCAGAAGACAAAATAGGCAAAACTCTGGAAGATTTATGCATAGGCAATGACTCAGAACAGAACAGCAGTCGCACAACAAATGTTACTGAGAAACAACAAATGGGATCAAATCAAGTTTAAAAGCTTCAGGACAGCAAAAAAGCCATCCAGCAGAGTGAGGAGACAACCTGCTAATTGGAAAAAAAAATATGGCCATCTACACCTCAGACAAACTACTAATATATAGAATATATAAAGAAATAAAAAAATTTAGGAACCGAAAATTTAAAAGATCCAATTAAGAAATGGTTATCTAAATGAATAGATACTTCTCAGACAAAGTAGTACAAATGGCCAATAAACACATGAAAAAATGTTCAGCATTTTTGTCGCACATAGTGCGACAAAAAACCAGGGCCGGAGTTTGGCTCAGCAGCTTAAGCTCCTGTCTGACAGGTGGGAGGCTGTGAGTTCGATCCCTGGTGCCGCAAAAAATAAATAAATAAATAAATAAATAAATAAAAATAAAATAAAATAATAGCAAATGCTAGCAATCCTGCGAGAAAAAAGAACCCCTTTTCACTCCTGGTGGGAGTGTAAACTGGTACAACCACTGTGAAAATCAGTCAGGAGATTCTTTAGAAAACAACAAAAGAATTTACATTCAACTTTGAAATTCTAGTTATCCTTCTGCTTATCTTCTCAAAAGAATTAAAGACATCATATTACACTGATGCATATATATCCATGTTTAGGACAGCATAATTCACAATAGCTAAAATTTAGAAGTGGCTTATATTTCCATCAACAGATGAATGGATAAGGAAAATGTATTTTCATACAAATGGAGTAATACTATCCCATACAAAAGGATAAGCTTGAGTCATATATAGGAAAATGGGTGAACCTGGAGACTATAATGTTAAGTGAAATAAACCAGACACACAAATTTAAATACTGCAAGGTTTCTTTTATATGAGAAACCCAAACTGCTAATAAAGAGCAAATTAAAATGTATATAAAAGCAATTAAGCAGATAGATATTTAGTATAGAGGAAGATGAGCAAGCAATGGAAGGAGTGGGGATAGAGGGGAGGGAAATGATATAAAAAAGGTGATATTGTGACGTGTGCACGTGCATAATATTTATATGAAAATCATCATCACTGGGCTGGAGATTTAGCTCAGTGGCATGGGCGCCTGCCTGGCAATCGTGAGGTCATGAATCTGATCCCTGGTACCAAAAAAATAAAAAGTCATCATTATGTACTATAAACATATATATGTAGCTATGCGTGTATATAATTTGTATGTATAAAATATACACATATAGCAATATATGTATAGAAAATATACATCTATAACAATATACATATAGTTAATACACATATAGGACTATATAATATACATGAAGAAATATACAAAATATGTGCATATATAAAATATACATACATGTGTATAATCCATATCATACACATACACACACACACACACACACATATATCTCCATCCAAAAGATACAGGATGGGGAAGAAGGAAAGGAAATAAAAAGGCTTAATCTATGTCATATACATGTACTCATTCCCCACAATGAAGACAATCACCTGCACCATGTATGGCAGGGCAGGCAAGACAGACTTTTCTATGTGGTTGGGACACATTTGCTCTGGCCTGGGGCTTCCTCAGTGTCCCCTGGAGTTTTCACCATGGTCTAACACCACCCAGACCCTCTTTGCTCTTTCCTTCTGAAGCCCAGTCCTCAGAAAAAGTCTCTGAGGCAGAGTCTTGCTGTGTATTGCAGGCCGGACTGGAATAAACTATGTCACCCAGGCTGGTCTCAAACCTGGGGTGCTCTTCCTGCTTTAGCCTCCAGAGTGCTGCAAGTACAGGCATAAGCCACTATGCCCAGCTCTAATATTCTAACTTGTAATAAAATTTGAGTGGTTAACAAATATATACAATTTGCCTCATGATTATTAAAAATTCAGTATTTGCATTGTATCTTATTGTCATTAATATGATATTTTGGATATATTCAGGTTTCTTGTTCTTATACAAAAAACATCATGGTCAGGATTCTCTGAAACCAAGCCTGCATAAATCATACTTCGCTAAAATCATCTATTAGAAGCCAAACAATGAATAATTTCTTGGGTTTTAAGCAAACGGTTAAGGTGTGTGACAGGATTGGAAGGAAAATTCTTTCTTGCTATTTAGTACATTAAGAAGGAATTTATTATGCATATTTAAAATGTACCAGTAAATTTAGTCAATAAAAAAATGCACATATAGACACACAAAAAAGAAAGACTTTATAGGTACAAATGGAACCGTCAGGTGAGAAAAGTTCCACGGTTCAAGGTCATAAGCCTCCAAGGATATAACTCATAGATGCCCTAAAGCCTCTCTGTAGATAGTCCTTTTGGTATAAAAAAGATTATAAAACTCAATGTTGATAAAGACCAAGAACATTAGGCATGCATAACAATAGTTTTGGAAGAGTTGCTTGCTTTAACATACTGAACACACATGCTATATTAGATATCCTATACTTTCTTTCTTTCTTTCTTTTTTTTTTTTTTTTTTTTTTTGGTACTGGGGCTCAAACTCCTGACCTCACACTTGCAAGGCAGGTGCTTATGCCACTGAGTTAAATCTCCAGCCCAATATCCTGTAATTTCAACTTGAAAATTTCAACACACACACACATAGAAGGGTTAACAATGCAGGCCAGGTTAAGCTTGGTGTCTCAGTTTCTTCAGCTAAGAGGAAAAGTGTCTTGGGCTTACTAGTAATGAGTTAACCCATTTAAAAACTCCTGAAATTTGAAGCCTGGCGTGGTGGCGCACACCTTTAATCCCAGCACTCGGGAGGCTGAGGTAGGCGGAGCGTTGTGAGTTCGAGGCCGGCTTGGGCTATAACGCGAGCGTAAGGCCGGCCTGAACTACACAGTGCGACCCTGCCTTGAAAAACCAGGGCCGGGAGTTTGGCTCAGTGCCTTAAGTGCCTGCCCTGGCAGGCGCGAGGTTGTGAGTTCAATCCCCGGTGCCGCAAAACAAAACAAAACAAAACAAAAAAACAGGGCCGAGCTGGGCATGGGGGCGCACGCCTTTAATCCCAGCGCTCGGGAGGCTGAGGTAGGAGGAGCGTTGTGGGTTCGAGGCCCGCTTGGGCTACAACGCAAGCGCGAGGCCGGCCTGAGCTACACAGTGCGACCTTGCCTCACAAAAACCGGGGCCGGGAGTTTGGCTCAGCCACTTACGCGCCTTTCAGGCAGGTACGAGGTTGTGAGTTGAATCCCCGGCACCGAAAAAAAAAAAAAAATCAAAACAAAAAAACTCCTGAAACCATACTTGGTACTTGGTAAACACATGATTGTTAGCTACCACAAACTCTTCCACAGATACAGGGCATCAAAGGTGACTTAGTTTGCTTTTTCAAACTTTTTGTGTATTCTATACTTCTTTCAGTTTACAAGTTTTACTACTGCAGTGCAGAATAATTATTTTAATGCTGACTGCCAGCTCATTATAGAAGCTACAACCTGTTACCTTAAAAAAAAAACTGTAATTATCTTTTGGAATTAAAATAAAGTAAAAGGCTCTGATGTTCTCTTGGTTCCCGGTGAGATGAAACGGGGCGCTCTCCTCAGAATTTTGCACCACCTCGTGCAGGACAGAAATTGGAGCCTTTTCTAAAATGTTTTCGGACTCTCTCTGTGGTGTGGGGATTCCTTGGTTCTCCTTCAGCCCGTATTTTGGCCGAAATCAGCCCAGGTCCTGTCAGTTCCTCTCCCGAAGCCCAAAACTTGAAACAGGCACTCTGGGTCGCCTGAGGCCAAAGCGGTCCGACCTGGAAATTCTTTCTCGGGGTGCAAGACCCGCTACAGATGCAGATCTGGATTATTTGGGGACCCTCTCTCTGAGGTGAGCTTCCTCACTCAGCCAGTAACCTGTAACCCTGAGCCATAACCAAGCCCTCCCATGTAATTCCCCTTACCTGAAGCAAACGACTCAGAAGAGGAGCTCGGTAGCTCCAACCCGAAGCTGCCGCGGCAGTCAGTGGATGTCACATCCGGCAATGCGCTTAGAGTCTCCTAGAGTTCAAGGCAGAAGTGGAAACTATTTTCAAGGGCCCCTCTGTCCTGACTGGAGGTCCAGCCTCTCGTTTTCTTGCAGAGCTGCAACCATCTTCTTCTATGGACTTGGTTCGATTGCCCTGAGACTATGTATCTACTTCCCAGGGTACACGGAGTCCGAAGCTCACTGCAACAATTCAGCCCGTGCGTGGTACAGGGCTCACAAGGGGGGTAGATCTGGGGAGTTCACTGGCCCTCCCTCTGAGGTAGGGCTTTCTGACTCTCTCATCACTTCTCATCTTGAACCCTAATTGAGCCGGAGCTCTCTGCTCCCCTCTTCTGAGTTGAGGAACTCAGATAAATGCCGTCACTCAGCTCTCGTCTGATTATTCAGCAGTCAGTGGATACCACATGCATAAACATCCTTCCTTCTTCCTAAGGGTCATCTCCTTGCTTCCTGGTGGATCCATTGGCTCTGAACCTCGATCTCTTCACCCAAACGAAGAATCTGATGCCCAGAGTCCCCTAATACTGAAGGAGAGGCTCTTCTTTGATTACGGAATATTTAATGCTGCTATACATTGTTTACTTTTATATTTGCTATTCTATTTCTAGTGCATACTTTTACTTTGTCAACATGGTGTTTGTTTTGGAAGTCAGTCCTCTCCCGCTGATGCGTTGTTGGGGGTATCAGTTTGTTATTAGCATGATCTCTAAAGCCTTAGGATCTTCATTTTGTGGCTGCGCTGGTATTTTCCTTGGGCCATCTCTGGTGTGAGATACTGCTTCAGACTGTGAAGTGGAGTGAGGACTCATACTGAGATGGGCTGCCTATGGGGTCTCAGTGCTTCACCGACCTCCCTGTTCCTACCCAAACACATGTACAGGTTTTCACTCTTCCTCGGACCTCTTTAGATTTTGATGTTTACATTTATTTGATTATGAGTGTTTAGAAGGTTGTCTTTCCCTCTCCCTCCCCTCCTCTCCCCTCCTCCCCTCCCCCTGCTCTCTTCCCCTGCCCTCCCCTCCCTTCTTCTTCTCTCTTTCTTCTTCTTCTTCTTCTTCTTCTTCTTCTTCTTCTTCTTCTTCTTCTTCTCCTCCTCCTCCTCCTCCTCCTCCTCCTCCTCCTCCTCCTCCTTCCCAGGTAAATTCAGGGTCCGAAACACACTAACACACACCTTGTTATTATTTTTTTTGTCTTTTTGAGACAGGGTCTCAGTATGCAATTCAGACTGGCTTTGAACTCACTGTATAGCCCAGGCTGACCTCAAACTCACAGCAATCTTCCTGCCTCAGCCTCTCAAGTGTTGGGATTACAAGCATGCACCACCAGGCTCAGCCTCACTCTTTGTTATTTTTGCTGCTAAAATGAATTTAAGAAATTGAGAAATTTTCATGAGCTTGTTTCTCATCAATGAAAATGTTATACTGCTTTCACATCAGAATATATTCCCCTGAAAATGTAAGTAGAGTTTGATAGTTGTCTCTGTAAACACCCCAGACATTTATTAGGCTTCCTTTTATTTATCTGTACATTTTATGTACTACAATCTAACACTTTAAATTATAAAAATGTCTTGTAAATTTCAGTTCCTTGCAAAAATGACTTAAATGAATGTATAACAGTGATGACTAGAGATTGGGAAGGGTACATGAGGAAATGCATAAAGCATGGGTGCACTTGAGTAGGGTAAAATGTTTTACAATATCACATCAAACTATTAATGTATATAATTTATACATGTTACGGGAAACTAAAATGAAAATCATTAAAGTAAATGAAATAATATGTGAGGAAAAAAATAAGCCTGGTCTTATTTTTTTATATGTTAGGTGCCAAAATCATATGCCCTCACTCTGTAAAATATGTATCCATCAATTTTGATTGTTTCTGTAACATTGTCATGTTATTGTTTAGTTCTAAAAATGTTCCTCAAGTGTCTCACAATTTCAGATGGGTATTGGCTAGAAAAGGGAGTCACCTGGGTATATGTGGAGGATGTATTCTCATCCATGCCTCCTCCCTTGTCACTTTTCTTATTTGGTGCCATAGCACGATTACCTTCCTTAGCCATGCCATTATGGCATGCCATTTCTGTCTCTGACTAGGCTCACTATGGACTAAATTCACTGAATTCATGAGTCAAAATAAACTGCTCCTCTTTTAAGTAGCAAGTGGTCAGCATGTTTTCTCACTGATAGGAATGTAACTAATATAGAAAATTGGTATCAGAATTAGAGTCATTGACTGAACTTGACTCTATGGTCAAAAGCTTTGAAAAGAGGAATTTGTCAAGGTTGGCAGATTCAGGTAGAGAAGCTCTATAAAGTTGTGAACAGTCAAGCATGGTGGTACATGCCTGTGATTCCAGCACTCAGAAGGCCAAGGCAGGAGGAATGCTGTGAGTTTGAGGTGAGCCTGAGCTACAAAGTGAGTTCAAATCCAGCCTGAACTGCACGGTGAACCCCTGTATCAAAAAGACAAAACAAAAGCAAAACCAACAAACAAAAGAAACAGTGAAAAAAACTATTTCTTTCTGGGCACGGTGGTGCACGCCTGTAATCCCAGAACTCAAGGGGCTGAGGCAGGAGGATCTCCATAAATTTGAGGCCAGCCTTGGCTACATAGTGATTTCATGGGCGATGTGAACTGCATAGCTAGACCCTGTCTCAAACAAAACAAAACAGTTATGAGCTGTTCTTAATGTGCAAAACTGGTAAGAGTTTAGAAAAAGAAAAAGTTGATAGGAATTCAGAAACTAGGGACCAGGTTCAGGAGGTTTCACTTGGGAAAAACTCACATTGGGAAATGTAATAGATTCTATATGTGCTGAACTCTGGCCCTAAGTTTGTGCATCATCTACCCATGTCCTGACATTTTGTGGGAAACTGAGAGTATTGGTAGTGCAGTATTTAATTTAGAGGTGGAAATTACAAGACTAGCCAGTGTTCAGTTTGTATCACGTTTATTGCTGAATGCTAGTAGGAAAATCTGCAGTGAATGTCATGAAGCAATGACAGAGCTGAAGAATTTGGAAGCTCTACTGTTTCACCATAAAAAACACTTGGAATTCTGGAAAATGAAGTAATGATTGGTAAAGGAATAGGATTAAAAGGAATCCAAGCCCTTTATATAAGACCAAGAAGAAGAATGCTTTAAGAGAATATAAGAAATTATCAAGTCTCCACCCATTATAAGATCAAGGCTCTAAAATGAAATCTTTCATTTGAGCACAGTCCTTGGGTCTCCTGCTTATTCAGGAATACCTAAGGAAGTATAACCCTGCATTGAGTCATCCAGATTCCCAGTGGCCACTGCAGCTATGTCTCAAAGGGACCTGGCTCCTGCACAAGATGGTAAAGAACCACTTTGTTATTCACATGGTGCTGGTTTTACAGTCACCCAGAGAGTAAGAGACATGGAGTTGAGATATTTCTGCCCGTATTTTAGAGGAAGGTATGACAGGGTCACAGTCCCTGGCAAGAGCTCATGAGAGAGTAGTGTATGAAGCAGTGAGAATGAAATGAAATTTATCTTGAGGACCTCAGGAAATTGGAGGTGCCAACTACATGGATTTTCTTTCAAAGGAAACCAAAAGCACAGAGTGGAGCCAGCCCAAGCAGAAGGTTATGTGGTCTATAACATTAATATCCATAGGGAAAAGGCTGTTCAAGTACTTTGAACTCACAACTCACCTCACCCTGCCCTGGCTGCTGAACAAGGATTAAAGAGAATTTAACTGATGAATCAATAGGCCCCTTTTGAGTTTCAAAGCTGGTTAATTCAAATTCATTGTATTCCCCATTCTTTCCTTTTACAGTGGTAATGGTTACTTACCCTGTTTTATTGTAAATTGAGAATCTTCTTTTTTCATTTTGATTTTTACAGGCTCTCAGAGCCAAGAGTTTGCCTGGAGTCTCATGAGGAGTCTTTGGAAATGGAATTTTGTACAATAGTCGAACTATTAGGATTTTGGATAATCTTATAAATGCACTGACTGCATTTTGAGAAATGAGATGCATATGACCCTCTTAGAGGCTCCATGGACGAATGCTGATGTAAATGTAAAAGCTTCCTGGAAAACCTGGTGTTTGAGATGGGGCCTGATAGAAAGGAGAAAGTCATAATTCTCCCTATCTCTGTCTCTGTCTCTGTTTCTTTCCTGAATGCAATCCCATGAATGGCATTTTTCCTTCACAGACTTCTGCCATACTGTTCTGCTATGTAACCAACAAAGCATGCACTGAATCCTCTGAAAACTGTTCCCAAAATCTACCTCTCTAATTTTGACATACAATTGATTTGTATTTTCTACCAGGCTCAGACAATCTAAGAATGAAATAGAAACATCTATATCATTGGATATACGTATTAGTAGATATAGCATAGAGTGTGATTTACTTTTTGTGTATGGTTGCACAATTGTTTCAGAATCAGTTTGTATGAGACCGTCTCTTCTCTTGTTTAAGCCTCATTATCCACATGTGTCCATATTGTCCTTGCCACGCTGTAGAAAAGGAGGTCAAGAGGTCCCTGTTAGGGCAAAAGGCATCTCAGACACTTGAGATGGAAAGAAAACCACTGGTAAATTGGAATGGATATTGAACCACACAGCATAAGAACACAAGGAGAATCAGTGGAAGACCCTTTTCTCAAACCTGGTGACACATAAGGTGAGCAGACCCACACAAGTACTTTGGCTTCCTCCCCTGGAATCTTCCCTCTAAGGCTCTTCACCTGGCCTAAGACACCACCCTTTCAAATAAAACCCCAGTTTCCAACCCTCATCCACCATATTCCCCCAAGCCAGTATCATTCTGTGATCTCCCTTTGTCTTTTCAGGTGCCCAGCAGAATATGAAAGCTTCATTGACTTCTATAATGTGGTCTGGAAGAAAGCAACCTTCCCCAAAGCAACCACCTCTTCTCGCAAACCCAGGAAAAAGAAATGGTCAGTGCAGCTGTGCTGTTTGTACCAGTTTGAATGAGAAACACCATCAGCATGAGCCAGAGCAAGGCCAAGAGAGTATAGGGAGCTCTATTACTTGAACTGAAGACCTGGCCAGCATTTGACTTGAGTGGGGACAGAGACCTTAGCTCTATTCCAGGGAATCTCCTGAGGTCAGGCCTCAAGGAAATGGTCAACAGTATACACAGTAAATTCTATTCCCACTTGCATACAAGTGTGATGAAAAGAAAATGAACTACAGAAGCTTTCTATGTGTCTCTTCTTTGAAGGTGGGAAGGGGGAGAAAGGAAAGAGGTGTGTGTGTGTGAGAAGAAAGACATGAAGGTACGTCAGAGTTGTGATTCTGAAAGATGTTGTGTCTCTCTGTGAGTACAATGTCTTCTACCTAGCTAGTAAAAGATTGTATATGTGAGGCAGAAGAGATCCACTCATGGAAAGCACAAACCTTATTTTCCTCTGCACCTACCTCATCTTGGTGTTCCTTGTTTCTGACACTATGATATAAGCAACTCGGTGCCTTCAGAGTAGCAAAACTTGCCTACCAAAGATCCCCAAATGTACTCTGAAGTACTAAAATTCTGGTATTGGATCTCACAAGTCCAACACTGCTTTGGCTACTTTTTTGAAATGGAATAGTTGTGTGGGGAAAGAGTAGTGGCAGTGATTTGTGTTTGGTGTGGCAATAAAAGGAAGCAGGGTAAGCAAGTGTTGTAACTTGAGTTTTTATTTCAGAAAATTGTCTATTTACATGAAATTATGTGAAATCATGCAGTTAGGGCCTGTGGTACCTTTAGCCCCATGCTCAGTAGTAAAATATTGAAATATTAGTCTTGTCCAATTTCTCAAATGGTAACTGACATAGATGCTGCCAAGATGCTTAATATTTCCATCAACATAGGAATTCCTCCTTCTTCCCTTGTGCAGACACATCACTTTCTTCACACCCACACCTTCCTCAACCCTGGAACCCACTTGTCTCTTATTCATTTATATAGTTTGATCACTTTCATGATGTTATCAAATAGATTCACAAGTATATGTGAGGCTTAGTATTGCTTTTTTAGCATGACATAGCTATCTGGTGATTCACCCAGCTCTATATGTATATGAAGATTTCGCTTCTTTGGAATGCTGAGTAGTGTTCAAAGGGTTGAATGTACCAAGGATTTTGTTTCTTTTTTAACCATTGTTCCATCTATGGACTGATGGAGACCACTATGAATCAGTTCTGAGCAGGATTTAAAATTAATCAGTTGGCTTTCTATATTTACTTATTAATCTGTCCCAGGTCTAGGCTTGGAGAGTGGAAGCAGGGTCATATTAAGTGAATCTTTATGAACCACTGGTCCCAGCAGAAGCCTGTATTCGCGTGTGATTCCGTGACACCTCAAAGGGCAGGATAAGGCCACAGCTGAGGACATATGGTTCTGACTTCAACTTCCAAGATAAAGACTGTGGCTCCAGCCATTTGGCTCCTACTGCAAATGTCAACCTAGAGATAAACATTTCTCTTAACTGGAAAAATTTACTACTTGGAGAAGTCTTTGAACTGACTCTCAAGGTTCTGCTCTGTTACTGTGCTTGCCTCAGTATTCCCTTCCTTTGTTTGAAAACCAGATAAATACGGGCTGCCCAGAGAAGCTCTTTGTCTCAACTCCCAGGGAATCTTGAATTCTGTAAGAGGGCTTTGACCTTCCTGGAGCCCTAGAATCATACCACTTGTCTATTTCATTTAAGCTATTCGCCATCCACTTGTTTAGGGGGTTGTGGGCCTGATCAGTTCACGATAATTGGAAGCCAGACCAGAGACCTGCAATCCTTGGACTGGGAATTTTTAGCCTAAACAAAGAAGTTCACTTGAAATGGAAAGGGTTGGAGGCAGAGAAGACTCTCACAGGGAGAAACTTCACCATAGATACCTGGGAAGAGAGGGAAAGAAAAAAATCTTTCATGAGGAAGAGGGATAAATCTTCCATATGTGAAAGCCACATTTATCCAGGAATAAAGTGTGGGGCAAAAATTGTCAGCCAAGGAGCATATGGATATTTACAGTTGCTCCAGGATCTGCTCAAATGCTCAGGAGCTTGTGTGCCAACAAAAGATCTAATAAAAATGCTATGAGAGGAAACCAAATATAATCCATGGTTTCCTCAGGCAGGCACTATAGATATTGATTATTGGGAGAGAGTTGGAAAAAATCTTCAAAAGGCACATGATAGAGGAAAAATTATTTCCCCTGAGGTTTCTCAGCTTGAAATCGGGTCCATTCAGTTCTGAGTCCATTACAGGGCTCATAGACAACAGCTCCTAATAAGGACACAGAGGAAACAAAGAGTTCCCAGCAGAGGCATCTGTCACCAAAGCAGAGTCCTTAAAGTGGCCACCTCAGCAGGAGCCAGAGCCTTTAGAAAAACCATCTCATATTGATTTATCCAAATAACTACAGGTTTTAAAGGGATCAGCAGCAGCAGTACAAGGGGAAATCTTTAGCACACTTGCATGCTTCCCAGTTGGAATTAAACAAGATTCTGAGGGTGAGTAGGCTCTCATCCATATGCCTTTTGAATTACAAGTGTTAAAAAAACTCAAAGCGTCATTAGTATTGGAGTTCAAAGTCCATTTACAGCGGGACTCTCACTGTACATACTGTTTTGGATACATACTGACTGACATATCATGATATCAAACATTTAACAAAACTGTGCCTCTCCTCTACTCCATTCCTTCATTTTGATGTGCAGCTATGAAATCTTACCTAACAGCAGGCTCACAAGAGCAGAATGGGTCATAATCCACACCCAGACATAGACGAGGAGACGCTTTCTGGGACTGGACAATTTTAACCCTTTGGGGAACAGATTCAATATCCTGAGGAAGTATATCTGCAATTGGCAGATTTACTAAAAAGGGCTTGGTTAATAGTTCCGGAGGATGTGGTTCCCACGCAGTCCTTTTTACATATCCTTCAAGGTCCTAAGGAACTGTTTACTCAGTTTGTGGCTAAATTGCAAGAAGTAGTTAGCAGACAGGTTTCAAACACATGAGCTGGGGATATTTTGATCCTACCATTGGAATATGCAAACAGCAATCAAGATTGCAAAAAAAACTTTAACTCCTGTAAAGATAACTAATAATTTAAGAGCTTATCAGGATATTGGCACTGAATCAAGGAAGACAACTTTGATGGCTCAGGTTATGGTTGGTCTTGCAAATGCAAAAAAGGGCAATGTCAATATAAAATGCTTTAATTGTATAAGGAGGTGACATATTAGAAGCGACTTCAGGGCTCTTGGTCAATCTGAAAGGGCCTATGCTGTGGCTGCAGTGGTTCAAGGGTACAGTACCTCTGGCATAGTGGATTTAGGTTCTGCATGGGGTGGGCTTCTAGAGTTTGTGATTGATTCATTGTCCCATGCAGGGATTATGGGTGTGAGTGCTTCATCTGCCCTGGGGCGGGTAACCTGCATCAGTAGAAGGGAGGGAAAGAGGCGTGTACTCTCCCTTTTGCCCCTTTTTGCTCTCATTGCTTTTGCTGTCTACCATCACCATGAATGGTTGCCCCTTTACCACACTACCTTACCTTGGAGTCAGCTGACTATAGATGGAAGCCTCCACCAACTGTGAGCTAGATAAACCTTTCCCTCTTTAAATTTGCGCATTGGGTATTTGTCTCTTCAAAGAAAGAAAAATAACCAAGACAACTAGTGATACCAAAATTAAACAAATAAGTTCCAATTCTGAATTTAAGCAAAGAAATTCAGGTCCTAAAATTAGACAAATGATTAAAATGTGATATCAAGAAGGTAAAGGGCCAGGAAAAAATTTACAAGGAATCACAGAGCCTGTAACAGCTGTACCTAAGAACCACAATCATGGTATTGAATATCAACAGATATATATATATATATATATATATATATATATATATTTGCCAAGGACAATTGATATTTCTTCTGTTGTAGTCAGGGGTTGAAAGGAGAACAATTACATACAGGACACATAATTTATAGTATTATGTATAATGGTCACCCAAGGAGTCCAATACAAAGAAAGTGCAGGGAATCTGTCCACAACACTAAAGACCTAGAAAATCCAGCCAAGGGCCTGGATCCCATGGCAAAAACCTGCATGAGTTCTGCTGAAAACCCAGAGCCCACGACAATGACCCATGCAAGTCTGTCCCATGGATCTGCACTGGGAAAGCCCAAAAGTCAGTGGTGGAAGCCAGAAAGTCTGTGCCAGTGGGGTGAAGGATCTGTGCCAGCAGGCCGAGTGTTCTGTACTGGAGCCAAGAAGTGACACTCAAAATAAGGACCAGGGCTCCGCTGCAAAGTACCACAGCCATCCTCAGCGACAATGAGGTCCCAAGCGCCTCTGACAATGAGAACTACCGAGTACATGTCAGGAAGCCAGCATGACAAACTTCTGGAGATTGAACAGCACACATCTTCCCCTCTGGAGCCAGGAAGTGATGCTCAGAGTAAGGACCAAAGCTGCCCCAAAGTGAACCATAGCTATTCTCAGCAACAAGGTCCCGAGCTCCTCCAATGGTAACAGCTGAGTTCATATCAGGGGAACCAGCATGACAAGCTCCTTCAGGAGAACCAACAGCTCCAAACACCACCACTTCGGAGAACCCACAATGCTACTCTTCCTCTCCAAGTCTCCGTTTTATGATGGCAATAGTCCTCAGGTGGGCCATCTACACTCAGCACCATGCTGATTCAGTTCACCTGGCATTTAAGTTGACCACCAGTTACCAATTCACTACAGTGGTAAACAGACAAGTCTGTTTAGGTAGATCAATGGCCCCTTAACAAGGAGAAGTTAATCCAATTACACAAATTAGTTGCGGAACAGCTCCAGCCAGGGCATTTAGAACACTCTGCTAGCCCCTGAAACTCTCCTGCCTTTGTTGTTATAAAGAAATCAGTTAAATGGAGGTTATTACAGGATTTAGGAGCCATAAATGCTTGTATGCTTCTTATAGGGGAGTTACAACTGGGACCGCTAAATCCAACTGCAATTCCCAGAAACTGGCCTCTCAGTGTAATTGATTTAAATAACTGCTTTTTTTTAACATTCCTTTTTTCCCCCCTGTGGATAGATCACCATTTGCTTTTCCTGTACCTAGTTTAAACTTTCAAGAGCCAATGCAGAGATATGCGTGGGTCATAGTACCCCAAGGAATGAGAAATAGCCTCACCTTGTGTCGGTTTTTTGTACTACAACCCTTACAGAGAGACTAGCCTTCCTGCTTACACACACCTTATGTGGGTGATACCTTATTAGCAGCTCCTGTTAGAAAACAAATCCATGACCTCTTCGCAGAGACAAAATGGGTTTTAATATGCTTTGGCCTCTGCACTGCTCTAGACAAAGTACAACTATCGAGTCCTTATTATTACCTGGGAACCCTAGTAACTAATGGGGCAGTAAAGCCACAAAAGCTACAGGTTCGTTAGGATCACTTAAAAACTCTAAATGATTTTCAAAAGTTATTAGCAGACATAAATTGGATAAGGCCAAAATGGGGCATTGCTTCTTATCAATTAAAACATTTACACAATACTCTACAGGGAGATCCAGCTATTGATTCCTCTCATAGTTTATCTACTGAGGTTCAAAAGCAACTAACATTAGTTGAAAAAATGTTACAACAGCATCGTTTTTAGAATAAATACAAATTTTTCTCTTATTCTTCATGTATTAAACATTCCTCACTCTCTTACAAGTCTTATAGGACAATTTTATGATAGCCAAATTTATCTTATTGAGTGGTTTTACATTCCCAATCAGTTAATCAAAACTTTACAATTGCATTTAGAACAAATTGCCAAGGTTGTAATCATGGGAAAGATAGGGTCTAAGCAACTTTCTGGTACTGATCCTGCTACAGTCATATTGCCTATTGATTTAAATCAATATTTAACCCTGTCCCAGAAAGTTCTGTATTGACAAATAGAATTTGCACAAAGGTCTGAAATTACTGATATTTTATTTGTCATACATTTTACAATATCTGTTGTACACTTTGGACCTTAGTTACACTTTCAGTTTCTCACACCAGGGTGACAAAACTATGTTTGAACACGTGAGCCTGATTTATTTCACTTATGAGTATGGTCTTGAGTTCCATCCATTTACTTATAAATGTCTCAAGTGCATCCTTTTTTATGGCTGAGTAGTATTTGTCATACAACAATTTGACTCCAGACCTATCAACATAATTAGTCACTTGATCTATGTAGTCTATTTTACTCAGCGGCTCCTAAGCGCCACCCTGTGGCCAATTTTGGATATGCCTCTATTTAAATTGTTACTCTAAGCAAAGCAATTCATAATCAAACAGCATCCTTTTATGTTGGTAACATAAGATCCTACTCTAATTTATCAGGATTTTTAACACATGGAAATCAACAAGCTGATTCAATAATTGCTTTTATCATTTCAATTCATGCAGCTAGGCAAACTCATTCACACCATCGTCAAAATAACAAGGCTTTAACTAACGAGGTTCAATTATCCAGGTCTTAAGCAAGAAAAAGATAATGTCCTGCCCTAGTTGGCAAAAGCTTCCTAGGCCTGTTCCATCACAGGTCAGTAACCACAGAGGCTTAAATGTAATGATATTTGACAAATGGTTGTTACACATTTTTCTTCTTTTGGTAAAGTTCAGTATATTCATGTGTCTATTGATGCATATTCTTAGCTAATTCCTGCCACTTGTCACACAGGAGAAAAATTTGGTCATGTTCAACAACATTGTTTGGCAGTATTTTCTTCTATGTTTGTTCCATGCACTATAAAAACTGACAGCGGGCCTTCATATATAAGCAAATCATTACAATCCTTCTTTCAACTATGGCATATTAAATATGTCCCAGGAATTCCTTACAATCCTCCAGGACAAGCAATTGTAGAGAAAGCACATCTGTCTCTTAAAACTCAAATAAACAAAAAGGGAGGATGCAATTACACCCGCAAGCACAGCTAAATTTAGCCATGTTCACTGGAAATTTCTTTGAATCTAGCTGTGGGTAATAAATTGACCCCTGCAGAACATCATTGGTAAGTATTCCATGATGATGCCCAGCATACAGTTCAAGTGCTTTGGAAAGACATTGACACAGGCAAATGGGAAGCACCAGTACCTCTAATAACATGGGGATGAGGTTATGCTTGTGTCTTGACAATGGATCTGTGAGGTGGCTGCTGTCCAGGAATGTGTGTCCTTGGCAAGAAGGACAGCAGACACTGGAGACAGCCCCTCTTGATTGTTCCCCCTTTGGGAGGATGAGCCTGTCTGATGAGACTCACCCTCCAGGGATCTGTCAATAAGCCAGAGAAGGCACCTCCAGCTCACCTGAGAGAAGAGAAAGGAGGATGAATGATCCAGTGAAATGACATACAAGTGATGATTTGTGAGGCTAGAGATTTAGTTACTAGGAGGGGGATTCCACCAACTCCTGAGAATCTTTTGGTCATCTCAACAGCTCTGTTGGCAGTATCTGTATGTATAACACCTGTTTCAGGAGTAGAGTATTGGATTTATTTCCCTAATCCACCATTCCTTAGATCCATTACTTGGACAGATTCTCCACCTGAGATTTATCATTAACCAGACATAAATGGTTCTAAATTAGAGGTAATTCTAGACTCTGTTGTCCCTATTGATAAACCAGACAAAGTAATTATTAACTATACTTCACATTTTGCCTTTCCACCATTGTGTGCTGAAGATGTTGAAGTCCAATCAGAATATTTCTATGTTGCTTACCACAAATTCAGGTGGAACACGTGATGGAGCAACTGGTTGTTATCATCTTGGGATCTACACCTACCCCAGGAAACATGACAGATTTATGGAAGTCAAAGCTACCTGTTTGCTTTCTAATTAGTCTTTTAGAAATATATGATGCTTCTGTTTGGCCTTAGGCCACTTGCCAGGCCGAGGTAGGAATTAAAGGAAAAACAGGACAATATGAGTTTATTGATTGGAGCCCACAGGAAAAAATTATTGGCACGGTAAAAAATACAGACCCGTGGCAGGTTCTAAATTGGATGTGTTCAGATGTTACTAAACAATCTCTATCTGTACAAATTGCAAACTGGACTAGCTTAGGGTTTAGTACCCTTATGCCATGTTTAATCTATGGTAGACAAGTAGGACCAGTACAAAAATTCTTTTGGAAATTGGCCTTAACTTTCATGAAAGGAGATATATGGATTGGCAAACACATAAAAATCAAATAATAAGGAAACTCTTAAGTTAAAACATTGTAATACTGTTCAAACTTCCATTTGCATTTATAATCCTTATATGTTTCAATATGGTACTACATGTCGGAATGCTAATTCTTTCAAGGGCTCAAATTGTACCTTGAGTCACTGTATAAAACTAGGTGTAGTTTATGGACAGGCATTATTAATAATGGATTGCATGCCAGGAGTTTGGATCCCTGTTAACCTCACTGAACCTTGGTCCTACTCACTGGTGTCACATTTGTTAAATACACTGGTAAAACACCTGATCCACAGGACAAAAAGAATGCTTATACATAATTATTGCAGGAATTGTGTCTCTGATTCTCCTAATCTCCAGTGTACAGATCTCCTGAGTGGCAATCACACTTTCTGTACAAATGGCTCATTTGATAGATAATTGGAAAATGATTGCTGATAAGGCATGGAAAATACAGTGTAACATAAACACCAAGTCACAAATACAGCTTAGCATGCTTGAAATTTCTGTGATATGGATAGGAGACCAAAGAGTCTACAATTACTACAAAGACTGAAGTACCATTATGAGGCCACTCATTTCCACATAGCTCCCTTGCCTTATAATAAATCTATGCATCTTTGGGAGGATATGAGAAAACATTCAAAAGTGATGAACAAATTCAAGATTGGGACAAATTTTCTGATGCCTTAGATCAATTAAATCCATTCAACTATTTAAAGGCATACTTCTGGCTTTATGTGGGTCTGCTTGGAGTAATCTGTGTGTTTATTTTTGTTCTATTCATAGTCTGTGGAAGAGGAGCCAGAACGGGCCAATGTCTAGATGTCATGAAGCCATGACTCACCCTAATTCAACCTTTACTACCAAATCAAAAGGAGAAATTGATGGAGAGCAGTACAAATGGGCTCTGAGTAGGGTTTAAAATTAATCAATTGGATTTCCATATTTACTTACAAATCTGTCCCAGGCCTAGATGACTTGCTTGGAGAGCAACGGTAGATGTATAGCAAATAAATGTCTACGTACCACTGGTCTCAGTGGAGGCCTCTATGTGCATAGACGCTATGCGATCTCAAAGGGCAAGCTAAAGCCACAGCTGAGGACGCATGGCTCTGACTCCAACTTACAAGGTAAAGACTGTGGCTCCAGCCATTTGGCTCCTGCTATAAATGTCAATCTAGAGACAAGAGACTTGAAGAAGTCTTTGAACTGACTCTCAAAGTTCTGCTTAGTTTCTGTGCTTGCCTCAGTATTCCCTTCCTTTGTCTGAAAACCAAATAAATACAGGCTGCCCAGAGAAGCTCTTTGTCTCAACTTCCAGGGAATCTTGAATTCTGTAAGAGGACTTTGACCTTCCTGGAACCCTAAAATCAAACCACTTGTCTATTTTACTTAAACTGTTCGCCATCCACTTGTTTAGAAGGTCGTGGACCTGATCAGTTTGCAATAAAAGACATCTAGGCTGTTTGCTTCCAGTGCCTCACTGTTACGAATGAAGCTGCTCCAAACATGCTCACACTGACTTAGCACGAGTATAAATTGTTGGTTCAGAGGCCTAGTATTTGCAGGGATGTGCACTGATCACAAGTTTCATTGTATTTTGATCGCTAGACACGAGTATTAGAAGAAATTGAGAAGTACAGAAAATTGATCAGATAGTACACTGTTACTATACACCCCCACATGCCTCCAGAAAGTTTTCAAAATAATTAGCATCTTGCATGATTCTGTGATACTTTTTACAATTTAGGATTCCCTCCAATATTATCCAATTAATGAAGGTAGCCAATACTGATGCTATTTTAAACTAACATGTATTGTTTACATTAAGATTCAATCTTCATGTTGTATGGTTGTTTTTATGGGTTTTGATAAGTACATCACACTGTGTTCACCACTGCACTGTCACACAGAATACGGGTAATGCCTTAAAATACCCCCATGTTTAACCGATGCATCCCTCTCCTGTTGCTGCCAAACCTGTTCACTAACTTTTCTTCTATGCAATTTCCCTCTTTCAAGATGTTATATAGTGGAGATCACAGAGTATTTAGGTCTTTTCAGACTGGTTTTCTTCACTTAGATTCCTTGTATTTTTTCACCACTCAGCGACTCTTTCCTTTATTGATAAACTTTCATTGTGTCTAAGGAACACACATTGTAAACACATTTCTTTACTGATGACTCTAATGTGGCATGCAGGTTGCGGCAACTATGACACTACAAATCTTCACTGTCACACAGTTCATCTCAATCCCTTTTAAAGACACAAGAGGAATATAGTCCTTAGGAAGGATCCTGAGCATGCCTGTCAATCCATGACAGCTGTGATGTCCTCTCTGCTGTGCATGGCAGGAGTGTCCCCAAATCACCGAAATCCCTGTAGTGACCAGAAGTTTCCTCTCCCTGTCACTGTGACCCATTGTCCCACCCTCTTCTGCACCTGGCCTCAGTCTGCCCAGTTCAGAGCCTTATGCTTCAGGTGTTCCTACTCTTACCCACCCAGCCCAAGACTAATGGTACCAGGTAAATATCTCTACCCAAAATACCTGGTAGGAATTATGTTAGAAAGTTCTTCCTCTACATTTTGAGAGGAACTGAGAGCTGTGCCCAAGAAAGATGTACAATGAACACGTTTCTCATTCCACGTGAGTCCTGTTAAAGCAGACTCAATTTTAAAAGCTGAGTGGGGAGCAGGCACTCTCCAACAAATCAGCTCAGGACTGTGTTCCTCTCGTGTCTTTAAAGTTCTGCTAACCTGTGAGTTGCTCCTACAGAGAACATGACTGTCCTTGTCTCAACATCAGGACTAGTGTCATTCAGTATATTGAAAAGCAAAACTGCCTGGCATGGTGCTGCTTACGTGTGATTCCAGCATTCAGGAGGCTGAAGCAGGAGGGTCACTGTGAGCTCAAGGCCAGACTGGACTACAAAGTGATTTCAAGTCCAGCGTGAACTGTATAGCAAAACCCTGTCCAAAAAAAAAAAAAAAAAGGCAAGATTTCCATGTGGGGAGGGACGTGGACCAGGGAGAGCACATGGAGAACAGTTTTTATACTCATTTTGAGATCAACAAAGAAGCACTTATCACCTATTCAGAGTATTTCAGGGTTAGGTGGAACTCAGCCCTACCAGACTCTTTTCTCTCCTCTGTTGTGGTGAGCATGGTCCTGCCTCACCTACAGCTTCCAGGGAGCTGTGAGTCTGACCACATATGTAAGCTCACACACTATATATGTGTTTTGTGAATCTTTTCGAGTAATTCATTCCATTAAAATCTGACCAAAATATCAAGATAATCTCAGAAACTATACTAATTAAACTGCCAAGACAAGAAGTAGATTATGCTGCATATCAAACTGCTTTCACCCATTTGAGAAAGTTATTTGGCTTCTCGGGCACATAAAACATAGTCTAAACATCATAGTCCAAAGTTAACCTCTGTGTCCAAAAGGCTGTTGCTGCTAGAGGGTTTCTAGGGTGAGCAAATGAACAGGCAGGGCCTTCTACATGATGTGGTCAAGGGCAGGCGATTCTGGGCAGTTCCCCTGGGAGTAGGGAGTACCCATCACCTGCCCATTTTTATACTTTTGATTCAAGCCAGGGGTCACTGCCTTGGAACAGGGTCTTTCTGTACCCTAAAGGTATTTCTTTTTATTTCTCTGAGTACTGAAATAAACTCAGAAACAGAACTGATTGAGGTCTAGAGAAATGGGAACAGAGTGGTCTCTAGTTGACATCATAGTAACAGTTTAGTCCTGGCCTTGTTATTTACTACCCAGGATCCTGAGCCCAGTAGCCCTTAAGTTCTTCATCTATAAAATGAGTTTGACACGTTTCATTTTTGGTTGTAAGACTGGTGGAATGTAAGCAATGTGATAAAATACTTAGTGGAATATCTGACATAAGTTAAATATTTGGTGATAAGGACCTGGCTCTTGTATTAACTTAGCCATAGATGCTCTTGCTCTTTTCCTATAATATTTTTCTTTGCGTTTCTCAGGGAAGCTAAAGGTTAATAAGAAACTGAAAAGACTATCAGGCAAAAGTGCTATTCAGTAAGGGTTCCTCCAATATGTTTCCTCAGGTAGCATATATTACTTGATTAGATGTTGGAGAGAATTTTCTTGCTGGGACAAACTAATTCAAAGCTCCTGGAGTTTGGGTGTAGGATCTATGATCCCTTCTGCCAACTCCTCTTAGTCCTGAAACAGCTATTTTCAATCATGTCACCTTCACCAAAATTCTAGCCTTGGAGCTTATGAGGCCTGTATGACAAAGGGGCCTAAACTCCTGGCCTTTCTAGTGATGAAGCCAGCTTAGCACAGTCTCAAGTCCATGAAGCTTCAAGCAAAATTTTTACACCCTGACAACACTACATAAACTTCCTTAACAAAGATAATAATTGAAAACTTCCCGAAACTTAGTCCAGTTATAAGACAAAGGGAGGACTCTTGCAACCTCTAAGAAGGTTCTCTGGAGGGACAATGTCTTGGTCAGGTACCTGTCTGACCACTTGTGTAAGTGGCCAACATCATTGGCCATGTTCTGACACCTATGTTTGATAAGTGTTCACGAAACTGGACTCAGGAGAAGTTGGCTCCAGGGAGCCAGTCAACAGGGACACTGCAAGGCTCAGGAAAGTGGACAGATGAACTATAGAAGCTGAACCAAGGAGATAATAAAATTCTGAATAATATCTTATCAGTCAATGAAACTGAAGAAGTAATAAAAAAATTACCAACTAAGAAAAGCCGAGGTACTGATGAATTCTCTATTTAATTCTGCAAGAATTTTAGAGTGATTCAACACCAACACTCCTCAAACTCTTTAATAAAACTGAGAGGGAAGCTGAACTCCCAAAGTCTTTCTTGGAAGCAGACATTAACCTGATCCCAAAAGCAAACCAAGATGTATAATAGATACTGTGAAATAAGAAAGAATTGTTCAAAAAGGAAGGGCAACTAAGGGGAGGGAGGGATAAAATAGAAACAAAACTTTGTAAATAAGGAGGGAAAAAGGAGTTGAAGGAAGGGGAGGGGAATGGGAATAGGAAAAAAAGAAGAATCAAGATATATCACGTACAAGTGCAAATTCCCTATGATGAATGTGATTGTTACGTATACCTAAAATGTACTGATAAGCTTAATAAAAATTATGAAACATAGTAAATGCCAGCTTTTGGTTTTGAATTTGAATTCCTGTAACATTAACTTAGTAATATTAACATTGTATGATTAACTTAGTAATTAACTTAGTAATTAAGGACAAACCAAATGTCTTTTGACACTTTAAAATCTCATTTTGAATTATTTTATATATCATTAGCTTTAATGTAATTATGTTTTATATCCATATTTTAATTCTAAATACTGTAAAATCAAGAATTATATATGATTTTATTTAGTATTATTGACTTTTATTAACTAAATGACTAATTGATAAATACATTCCTAAAATGTATAGAGGAAATAAGCAAGTAAAAGACAAGACAGCACATACTTTTTTTTTTTTTTGGTACCAAGGATTAAACTCATGACCTCATGCTTGCAAGGCAGGCACTTGTGTTGCTGAACTATATACTGGCCCAGATATCACATAAAATTTTGCAAGAAGATAAAAAGGTAAAGGGCACAATGAAAAAGAGAAAATAAAACCAAACTCTTTAAGAAACATGGATAGAAAAGTCTTCGATATGACACTGGCAAACAATGCAAGAAGTCATCATAAAGATCATGCATCATGACCAATCAGGATTCATTCCAGGGAAATAGGGATGTTTCAACATGAGCAAGTCAATAAATATAATACAACATATAAACAGATGCATTGACAAAAAGCACATAATCATACCAACAGACACAGACGAAACATAACAAAATTCAACATTCATTCATGATAAAAACCATGAAGAGAATAGGCAGAGAATAAACTTATCTAAATTTGATAAAAGTCATCCATGGCAAACCAATGGATAACATCATAATAAATGGTGCAAGTTGAAAGCTATCCCTTTGAATTCAGCAACAAGGCAAGGACGTTCATTATCACCACTCCTGCCCAAAATATTTCTCAAAACATTAGCCAGAACAGTGAGGCACATAACAGAAATGAACGGTATCTGTATAGAGAAGGGAAGAAGTAAAATCATCATTATTTGCAGATGACATAAAAGATTCCCAAAATTCCACTGTAAGTCTCCTAGAACTAATAACCAAATTTTGCAGCATAGCAGGGTACAAAGTTCATACACAAAAATCAGTAGTGTTCCTGTTTAACCGTAACAAACTTACTGAGGAATAAATTAGGTGGATGATATTTTTGAAGAAAAATGGAATTCATAGGAATTAGCATAAACAAGAAAGTGAAAGACCTGTACAATGAAAACTACAGTACTCTTTAAAAAGAAAAAAAGAGATTGAAGAGGATATCAGAAAATGCAAAAATACCCTAGATTCCTGGATAGGCAGAATGAAGACAGTCAAAATGGCCACACTTCCAAAACAGTTATACAGATTTAATGCAATCCCTTTGAAAATAGAAATAGCATTCCTCACAATGAGCTACAGAAAACAATCTTAAAGTTCATATAGAACCAGAAGACAACTATAACATCCAAACCAATCCCAGACCAGAAGAGCAAGGTAGCAGACATCACAGTCCCAGTCTGGAAGTTATACTACAAAACTATAGTGATACAAACAGCATGGTATTGCAAACACACATGAACACATGCACGCACACACACACCCCTCCAAAATAAACCAACCAAACCAAAAACTCCAGACTAATTGCTACAGAAACAACTTATGGAACATTCACCCAGCTTACATTTGAGAAGACCATCAAAAATAGTTTTGCTGGAGGAATGAGAGCCTCTGTAACAAATAGTTCTGGGAAATCTGGGTATCACATACTGAGGATTGAACTTTGACCATATTTATCACCATGCATTAAAAAAATCAAAATGAAACAAAGATCTAAGGATTAAAACAGAAACTGTTAATGTACTGGCAGCCAAAATAAGTAAAATGTGGGAGGACATGGGGTAGGCAATGACTTTCTGAACAGAACCACAGTTACACACAAAAAAAATAATACCCAGAATCAAAAAATGGAACCATATGAAACTAAAAATCTTGTGCACAGCAAAGGGATCCATCAACAGAGTGAAAGAGACAACCTACAGGATGGAAAACCATGTTTTTTTTTTTTTTTTGGTACTGGGAATTGAACTCAGGGCCGTGAGCTTGCCAGGCAGGCACTGTGCTGCTGAGCTACATCACCTGACCCTGAAAAAAATATTTTGCCAGGTACTGCTCAGACAATAAACTAATATCTATTAAAAAGCACTCAAAAAATTAGTCCCCCAAAATTTAAAGATCCAATGAAAAGCTGGGAACCTAAAATCAATAGGCACTTCTCTGATGAAGTGCAAATAGCTAATAAATACATAAAAATGTTCAGCATTGCTGCCAATTTAAGAAATGCAAGCTAAAGCAACACTGAGATCACATCTGATTCCAGAAAGCATGGCTGTCTTAAAAAAAATCAAATAATAGCAAGTGCTGATGAACCTGTGAGGGAAAAGGAACCTTTTTCCATTGTTTGAGTGTGCGAACTGGTACAACCACTGTGGAAACAGGTATGGAGATGATCTGAAGCACTAGCACTGGAAATTACACTTGACCCAGATATTTCCCTTCTAAGTATCTTCCCTAAATAGTTAAAGACGTCATACTGCTGTGATCCATGCATACCTATTTTTATAGCAGCACAATTCAGAGTAGCTAATCCTTAGAAGCAGGCTACATGTCCATCAACAGAAGAATGTATAAAGAAAGTGCAGTATATAGACACAGTTGAGTACTACTGTGTCACAAAGAAGGAATAAACTTGAATTACTTGATAGTAAAATGGTTGCAAATTTAGGCTATACTGTTAAATGAAGTAAATGAGACACGCAAACTTAAATAACGCATGGTATCTTTTAGATAAGAAACCCAAACTATTAGGAGCATGAAGTCACTATGAAGATTGTAATCACTACATACTACAACCAAAAATATATATGAATGTATATTCACAGACATATTTATATTATTTATATTTATATTTATATTTGCACTTATTATTTATCTCTGAGGAAAAGGATCCAAGAGGTGCTTGGAGTGGGATGGAAGAGGGGGAAGGAGATTTTAAAAAATGAATTAAGGTATGTCCTATACATATACCAGCTCTCCTCTTTGAAGGTAGTCATTATGTATTAAAACAAAATACCTTTCAATCCTTACCCGAGATCTACTGCTGGCTCCCTCACATTTATCTGTGGTAAACTAAAACTATAAACTTTAAACATTTTTGTTAGCTTCAGTGGCTTGGATAGGAGGTCATTATGATAAATGAAATAAGCCAGATGCACAAAGTGAAGTAATGCATGTGCTCCCTCATAAGCAGAAGCACAAAAACAGTTGACCTGAATGTACAAGAGTGATGCCTAGAAATTGGGACGTGTATATGGAGAAAGGGAAAATACTTGGGTGGATCTGATTAAAGTACACTATAACTATGTTTTTGTATATCACACCAAGTTTCATTAATTTGTATAATTCATAGATGCTAATGAAAACTGTAATATAAATTATTAAGGAGACGAGGAAATGTCTGAGTTTCCAAACTACTAGCGTTCCCTATAAATTTCAGATATATCAGATAGTACAGTCACATGATCTGACTCTATATAATGCCTCTTACAATTTTTGCTTCTTTCCAGAGAGAGAGATTGTTTGCAGTTTAGATCTAAAATGTCATATCACTGTCTTCCATTTGGAAGTGGGTGTTCATTAGTAGAGGGAGGTCACTGGGGTGTGCGTGGGGGTATATTCTCATCCCTGGCTTCTCCCTTGTCTTTTTCCTTTTCCGCTGATATGGCATGACCACCTTTCCTTACCTGTACCATTGGGCCAGGCCATTCATCTTTGAGTAGGGCAACAATGGACTGAATACGCTGAATCCATGAGACAAAATAAAAAGCTCCCTCTTTACGTAGCAAGTATTCTCCATATTGTCACAGTGATAAGAAAGTTACTAATATAGAACACTGATATCAGGACTAAAGTTACTGCCATGACCAATCCTGACTGTGCTGTCCAATAGCTTAGGAAGTGATTTGCAGAAAGAACTTTTCAAAGTTTGGAGATGCAGGTAAATGATGCCCTAGAATGCTGTGAATTGTACTTAATATGCAAAACTGCTCAGAGGTCAGAAGAAACAAAGGCTGGTGGACATTGTTACAGTAAGGGCCAGGCTCAGGAATATTCATTTGAGTATCACTGTCCATTGGCAGTTGTACTTGATGCCACATGTTTTGTGCTATGGTAGAAAACTTGTCTACATTTCCTCAACTTTTATAGGTGACTGAGAGTAATGGCAATCTACTAATTTACATGGCAGGGAAATTAAAGAGTTAAGCTATGTCCAAGTTGTGTCAGGTTTATTGCTGAATGCCAGTAGCAAAATCTAGAGTGAGTTTCATAAGGCAATTTTGCTGAATGATTTGGAAGTTTTAGTATTTTACAAGAAAGAGGCATCTGCAAAGTTGGGGCTAAGGAGATAATGATTACTAAAAGATTACATTAAAAAGAAACCATGGACCAAGAAGAAAAACGAGTTGAAGGCAGATAAGAAATTAATGAGTCTTCATCCATTGCCCAAAAAAGGGTATAACCCTGTAAATCTTTCCTTTCAACAGAGGCTCCTTAAAAAGCTCTAGGGCCGCATAAACAGGGCAGCTTTGGGAAGTGTATTCCTGAGTTCAATCAGACAGACATTCACTAGCCATTCCAGCCATGTCCCAAGGAGGCCTGGATTCTATACAAGATGACAAACAACCCTTTCATTATTCACACGGAGATGGGTCTTCAGGCATGCAGAATGTGAGGGATATGGAGATTGAGAGTCTTTTATTCAAATTTCAGGAAAAGGAGTGCCTGGGTCACAGACCTTGGCAAGAGCTCTGGCAAGAAAGACAAAAGTATGAAACTGTGAGTGAAATGAAATTTGCAATCAGGGCTCCAGGAATTTAGAGTTGCCAAGTACAGTACATGGATTTTCATTTGAAAGAAACCAAAGCACTGAGTGGAGCCAGCTTAAGCAAAAGACTGTGGGCTGCAATCCTGAATGTCCACAGAGCTGCCAAACAGTTTGTAGCTCACATCTCACCACAACCTGCCCTGGCTGCTGGACCTGGATCAATGGGACTTAGAGTGTGCCATGCTGAGACTCAGCCTCGTATGGCTCTAATTCCAGTCTCGCCCCCATTCCTCCCCTTTGCAATGGGAATGATTACTATGTGGTCCTGTATATTGGAAGGGTTCTACCTTCTTTTTGATTTTTATGGGACATCAGAATTTTCCTGGAGCCTAATGGGCAGATTGTGGATATGGAATTTCATATAAGAATGGAACTGCTCCACTTTAGGCCACTGTTAGAGACGAACTAACTGCATTTTGATTAAAGAGATGCACATGAGTTTCTTAGGGATTGGGAGAGGAAAGATATTGCATAAATTTAGAAGATTCCCTGAAATCATGATGTTTGATGGTGGGGCCTGGTCAGAAGGAGAAATTGTGCATTCCCCTCCCTGACACCTGTGCTCTGGCTCTGGCTCTGGCTCTGACTCTCTCTCTCTCTCTCTCTCTCTCTCTCTCTCTCTCTCTCTCTCTTTCTTCTGCCGTGCTGTTGGGCTATAATGCCAACAAAACATACACTGTATCTTCTGAAAACTATGAGCCAAAATCCTACTCTTCTCCTTTGACTTAACAACTGGTTTGTATTTCCTCCCTAGCTAAAAATATCTAAAGAGGAAATAGAAATATCTATAGTGTTGGATATAAACATTGACAGATATAGTAAAAATTGCAATTTACTTGCTTTCATATGGATGCCCAGTTATTTCAGAACCATTCTTTATGAGACAATCCCTTTTCTCCTATAATCTTGATTGTCCATATGTGACTGCTCAGTGTCCTGGGCCGGTTATAGCAAAGGAGTTCAGGGGGCCACTGTTGAAATAAAAAGAGGTTCAGACACCTGAGATGGAAAGAAAACTACCAGGAAATTGAGTGGATATTGAACCACAGAAGACTACAACATAAGGAGAATTAGTGGAAATTCCCTTTCTTAAACCTGGTCCATACAATATGAGTAGACCCACACAAGGATTTCCTCTTCTTCTCCTGGATCCTGCCTCTGAGGCTCCTCCCCTGGCCTCAGACCCCACTCTTTCAAAGGAAGCCCTTATACCCATCCCTCCTTCATCTTCTTCCCCCAGGCCAGTGCCCTTCTCTGATCTCCTTCTTCCTTTTTGGTGTCCACCAGAATGAGCGCAATCTGAAGACCTCTACAAGGGTCTCCGAGGAATAAACCTCCAGAGCAGCTGCTCCTCCCAGCAAACCTAAGAAAGGAATACAATCAACACTACTCTCCCATTTCCAGTGGTTTGAAAGGGAAACATTATCAGGATGAGCCAGAGCAGCACAAACAGAGCGTGGTGAATTTTACAACCTGAAGTGAAGACTGTGACACGAGACGAGAGAATATAGGACTGTCCAGGGAATCTCCAGAGGTCAGGTTCTTGTGGAACGGGGAACAATGTAGGCCATGAGTTTTATTCCAACTGGTGCATAAGTGTGATGAGTAAATAATGTGACTTCTTATGAGGAGACGTGTGTGCATCTTCTTTGATCTTGAAGTGGGGTTGAAGTGAAGAGGTGGGTGTGTGAGGAGGGATGGTGATGGGTCCTCTAGAATTGGTGTCCAGAGACATGTGTCCTTGGCTGCAGATGTGGCAGAGAAAGCCTGGCTCAGGCCTTGAGTACCAGCGACAATTTCTCCCTGAGCATTTGTCCCATAGGCTAAGAGGATGCTGTTTCTCTGCATCAGTGCACTGATTCCTACCTGGCCGGGGAGAGGTGGTGCCTGTGGGAGGGCAGGGTCTCTCCCAGGAAAAGCACAGCCTGTCCTTCTCTAGACACTTACAGCATGGTGGATTTGTTCCTGGACTTCATTCTGTTCTGCTAATGTTTTTCTAGCGTGATCTCACTGCCTTGATTGTTGTTAGTTCATAATCCTTAAAATAAAGTGGGGTAATTCCACCAACTTTGTTCCATATTTAACAGTTGTCTGGCTGTTCCAGGTACTTTACATTTATATATGAATATTATAAGTGGCACTCCACTTTCTGCTTAAAATTCTGATATTTTGACTGGATGGCATTAAGTCATCAGGTATTTGGGAAGAAATGATTTTGCAAATTTATTAAATTGTATGGGTGCTAAACAAAGTTTATAACTCTTTATATAGATTCTCATTATCTCATTATTTCAATATATTATGTTTCTAACTTCACAGATTTTAATACCTTTTTTGGATTTATCCGTTTATTTCATAATTTTCAATTTATTTGAAAATGTACTGTTGCATTTTAATTTCTACTTGTTTAATAGTATTATAATTTTGCATAACTAACTTATTCTGTAGCAATATAAACACAATTATTTGATTTAGAATCGTTTTGTAAGCTTATAAAATTTTGATCATTAAGTTTCTTATTATCATAAATATGGAATTTTACTTTCCTTTGTCAATCTGGGATTTCATATGAAAATTTTTATATTAGATGTAAGCTTAAGCATGTTGTTGAGTAATTTCTCAAATCCCACCCTGCTCCGTGATATCTACAGTCTTACTGTATATACTAGTCAAACCACAGTGGAAGCCAACTTTTTCAAATTGCTTCCTAGAAGCAAAGATCTTACATGACTTATAGCACATAAATACCTGTCCCATCTCTCCTTAGCTATAAAATCCAAGTCTGGGTACTACAACTATTTGGTAAAACAGACTCCACAGATACTGGACTAGACTAGGATACCCATTATAAAATACCCATTCACAGAAGTCTTGATTAACTGATACAAGTGATTTCATGAGCAAGCACACAAAACAGAAAGCAAGGGAACACTTGGAAGAGGAGGTTAGTTAGCAACTTACTTGGTATTAGCCAGTAGGTGAATTGGCATCATAGGACATAATTTCAAGCGACATGTATTTCAAGGTGGGAAATGGGATGATTTTCATCTCCACATAGACTTAGATGTGGCCATGTTAGAATGCGTGGGTTTCACATAAGTCACTTACACCATAGGTTATGGTGGCAGGGAGAGAACAGAATGTGCAACTGAAGCATACATGGGTCTGTGGGAAAGCGAGGAAAAAACACTAGGTTTTCCCCTCATCATCCACCAAAATAAGGGTTGTGATAGTAAGCAGCAGGATTGGCAGGTCAACTGGGAAGCACATTTAGGAGAGATGAGTCCTTTCTTCAACCAGACCATCTATACTTCTTCAACAGACCCCATTTTGCAATGGTGTATACTAGGGAGGACATGGGATATATTAGCCCTTCCTCCAAGGACTAGATGGGCTAGGGATGTGGCTTGATAAGGCAAGAAACATCAAGGGGTTGACACTCGTTTTCCTGGGAGAAGTGTGTAAAAGTGTTCAGGAGACCTCTATAAGATGACAGGGAACCTTACACACTTAAGGAATGGAAGGAAAATCAAAAGCTGCTACAATAGATATTTAGCTACCCTGAAGAGCACAAGTGACTAAGTTTAAGGCTTGATCTTCAGACCTGGTCCAAGCACAAAACACATAAACCCACACAAGCACTCTCTGTTCTTCCCCTGGAATCCTCCCACTATGATACCTCCCCTAATCCCAGACCATGCCCTACTTATGAAACTCCTGTTCCCACTACTTCACCACAGTCTTACCCGAAGCTAGTGCCCTGATGTAACCTCCCTGTGTCATTTCAGGTGTACGACAGATTAAGGAAGTTCCAAAGGCCCCTACACATGGGGCTGAGGAAAAAAGCCTCCCCAGAGCACCCGTCCCTGCAAACAAACCTGAAGGACGGCGACTGCCAACAGGTTCCAGCCATTTCCAGCAGCTGAAGGGGAAACACCATCAAGATGACCCAGAACAGGACCAACACAGGATGGGGAACTGCACGCTCTGAAGGAAAGACATGGGCAGCCCACGATTCGAGTGAGGCCAGAGGCCTTAGAACTCTCTGTGGAGTTTCTGCAGGTCAGGCTCCTGGACGAGGCCAACTGTACAGACCATGGCTTTATCCCAACTGGTACGTAAGTGTGATGAAAATAAAACCAAGATCAAGAGATGTCTGTGTACGTCTCCCTTGCTTGTGGCTTAGTGGGAGAGGGAAGAGGTGTGTATGAAAAGGGAGAGACCTCCTGGTATGTACTGCAAGTGGGAGTTCTGAAGTTTAAGTCCTATGAAGACAGGTGTGACAGATGAGGGCTGACTCAGGTCTGACTACAGAAGACAATTGTCCATCAGATTTTGTACCTTAGGTGAAAAGAAGATTGTTTTTCTCTCTGTGTGCAGTATCTGATATCTAGCTAGTAAGAGACCTTACATGTAAGAGACCTTACAAAGCCCTAATTCCGTCTTCATCCACCTCATGGGGCTATTAGTTGCTTCCAACCTTATGATGTAAGCAACTCAAGGCCTTCAGAATAACAAAAGCTTTCCTATGAATGACACCAACAGAACTCTGAAATACTGAAATGATGGTAGTTGACCTCAAAAGCCCAACACTCCTTTGGCCACTTCCTCGAAATGGAATAATTGGGTAGGATGGGGCAATGGGAGTGATTCATCCTTGCTGTGCACAAGAAAAGGAACTATGGCTTGTAAACACGTGTTATGACTCAATTTTTCATTTTAGATAATTGTATTTCAGTGCAGTTGTAAGAAATTCAATTCTATGAACCTTTAGCCCCACTCTCAGTGGTCGAATATTGATATATCACTGTTTTCCAATATCACAAGTAGCTATTAATATTGATGCAGTCAAAATGTATAATGCTTCCATAAATGTAAGGATCCCTCCTTCTTCAGTTTTACAGATACATGATTTCCTTTACATCCATACCCTTCTCATCCTTGGAAACCACTACTCTGTTATTCATTTATATAATTTGATCATTTCAATGATGTTGTACAATGAACTCCCAAGGACTTGTTAGGTTTGGTATTGCTTTTCAAAATGACATAATTATTTGGAGATTTACCAAGCTCTTTCTCTCTGAGAAGCATCCACTCCTTTGTGATTCTGAGCAGTATTCCAAGAAATGGATACAGCAATAGTTTTGTTCCTTTTTAAACCGTTATTGCATCTAAGGACATCTAGGCTGTTTGCTTTCAGTGCATCGCTGTTAGAAGCAAAGCTGTACCAAATATGCTCAAATTGATTTAGGATGAACACAAATTGTTGCTTCTCTAGGATAAATGCACAGGAACCTCCTTGCTGGATTGTACAGTGTTTGTGGTTTTTATTTCATATGAAAAATGTCATCATTATTAGAAAATTGAGAAGAATAGAAAACTGAGCAAGTAGCATACAGTTCCTTTATACAGTGTATACTTAAACAAAATTTTCTATATATTTAACATCTTGCAAGAATCTGATATCATTTTAGAATTTATAATTTCCTCCAGTATCATCAAAGAAGATAACTAAATATCAATGCTGACACATTATTTTTAACTGACATGTGTAGTTTACATTGAGATTCACTCTTTGTGTTGTATGGTTGGTTTTATGGGTTTTGGGAAACACATAACATTGTGTGTTCACTACTACAGTATCACACAGAATAGTTGCAATGCTTTAATGTTCCCCATGGTTAATATATACATCCCTCTCTTGCTGTTGCCAAAGCCAGCCATCCACTGGTCTATTTCCAAGAGAAATATGAGTATATTCTGTGTTGATGGCTCAGAGTCAAGGTTCTCTTCATTTTTTTTAAGCTGGAGATGCTTAGCTAGAACTCATGGAAATTCCCTCTCCTGCCCAGAATTCTTTGTAAAGCTGCAGACTCCAAGCTTCACGTCATCCTTCTGTGTATGAAAAATGTAAAGACTGCTCTAATGTCCTCATGATGAAACTGAGAGGACTGTGATGTTTCCTGTTTAACCACTGTGCACCCAATAAAAGTACTCTTTGAATGAGAATAGGCTATGCATTTGTGAAATCTTACTTTGATTATCCACTAATTTCCCCCACATGTAATATTACTAGCAGAAAACTAGAGTGAGAGGTGAAAGGACAGGTCACCACTGTGCAGAATGAGAAAGCATGTTTGAAGCCAGAATTGGGCCAGAACGTGTAAGCTATAATTGATGAATTGTTGGAGACTAAGTGTGGGAAGCTGAGAGTTAAAAATTATCTTTATCTGTATTTGCTCTTTTGTCTGCTTTAACTTTTGTTATCCATGTTTTTGAGCTCTTGTCCATGAAAACCTTTACCAGTTCCAATGTCCAGAAGCATTTTCCACCTGTTTTATTTTACTGTTTGCATGATTTCTGATATGGTTTCAGGATTTCATGTATTTTGAGCTGATACTACTTACTCTAGCAGGTAGGACTCTAGGTTTACTTATCTGCATGTGGGTATTCAATTTCCCCAGCATCATATATTAAAAATCCTGTCCAATTTTCCCTGTTTGGTGTTTTGTGGAAAAAAAGAGATCTTATCATGATGAAAATACAAGAAAGAAGGGTGCAGGTTTGTTCAGGGTTTCTGAGGTTTCAACCCATGGTTGGATGCTGTAGCTTTGGTGCCTGTGCTGAGGCAGTAAATTAGAGTGGTGGGTACTTTCTGAATGGAGCTCTTCACTGCATGGCAGCTGGAAAGCAGGCAGAGAGAGAGAGAGAGAGAGAGAGAGAGAGAGAGAACAGATTAGCGTCTCAGAGTCCCTTCAAGGGCACTCTTCCAATGGCCTAATATGTTCCAGTAGGTCACAACTCTGAAGTTTCCTTGCCTCCCAAGGACTCCACAACTCTTGGACCACACCTTGAACACATAAACTTTGGAGACACTTATGCAAACCATAGCAAATAAGTTGACTAAAATTAGGATACAAGTAAAGAACATTGCTGTTTTGTTTATTTATTTATTTATTTATTTTTTTTGCGGCACCGGGGATTGAACTCACAACCTTGCGCTTGCCAGGGCAGGCGCTTAAGGCACTGAGCCAAACTCCCGGCAACATTGCTGTTTTGACACCTCTACAGTTAAAGTGAATAACAAAGACTTGGTAAGTCAAAATTCTACCTAGAGGAAGAGATTGACACACTTAGAAGTTATTTCTTTTATATATGAGAAGAAAAACTCAGGGTTATAGTATATGCAAGAGTGGAAATGCATTGGAAAGTTGTTTACAGAACCACAGTGAATAGAATGGAATATAGAGAATAGTAGAATGGAGGGAAGAGGTATATTTGTGGACCTGCAGGAAAACATACTAAAGACAACAGAAATTACACTACAATTTAATGGATACAAGACAATTCATGAGGAAGAGGCACTGAACAATCATAATGGAATGAGCTGACAGGTTGATATCTGCCAGTCTCTCTCACTGACAGCATCAGTGCCACAAAAGAGCCTTGTAAGTGGAGTAGCTAAGATTGAAGGGATGCATGCTCTGTATGTCACCAGAATGGAATCCAAGTCATCAAGGCATATCCAGGTACTTCTGCTGCCTCATGTTTAACACCCCAGGAACAATGACCACTGCTAATCCCCTAGTATTACAGAAATCCTCATGAAGGCAACTCAGCCATATTTGAATGATTATATCCCCGTGGAAAGATTCTTGTTTATTGCAAATTGTACACATGTCAAGTATGGGTTTGACTAGGTTGTTTGCAGTGCTTAGTCTGGCACCACTAACAGAATCCTTCAAAGGAGCTATATTCATGAATTCAGCATATTTTGTATGATCACCTGTGCCGCAGTACAACACAGGGTTAGTAAGGTCTCAGTGGCACAGGACTGGAGATCCAAAGTTGCTGTTTCATACTGTACCACAGAGGATCTACTGGTTCTCATAAGAAATGTAATAACTACTTCAAAGAGAAAATGGGTTGTAAATTAGAAAGTGATAACGTGTAAAGGTGGGCTGTCATCTTCCTCAGTAAAATACAATCTAGATGTATAGTCCTGCCAGAAATAACTAGAAGACAGGATATAATAACCAAACCTTGGAGTGACCCCACTTCTTATCACTCCCTGTGTCTTCTATGGGAATTTGAACCTCCTGTCCCACAGATTTAGATTCTGAACTTCTCCACCCATGCTATCCAGTAAGGTTTAACTATTTGCAAATATATAATATTTTCAAATAATATGTAAAATTAAACTAAAATTGTAACTCCTCAGTAACACTAGATGCATTTCAGGACTAAATGGCAATGTGTGTTGGCTGGGTTCCACATTGGACAGTGTTAGCTAAAAGCATTTATTTTGTAGCAATATTTCCACAAGGAGAGGCATGGTGATTCCTAGTGAGCTTTGTGCTGTAGCTCCCACCTAAGCACATCTTTTCAGTGTGAGGAATGAGTTGGTAAAACAGTGGATCGTGTACATGCAAGACCAATTCTGTTGGAATAAGCTACCTTCCCCAATCTTTACCTCTGGAGTTTTCTGGTGCTTCTGTTTTTTTTTGTTTTTGTTTTTGTTTTTTTTGCCAGCATCCACAGACAAGAGTCACAATCTTTTCAGGTAAATGACCTGCTTAGGCAGTGAAGCTCTTACATACTAGCAAGAGAGAGGTATCCAGGTGATCCCCTTGAGAATGTTTTGGTAATCCCCTCCTTGTTTTCTGTGGTAAATGACCAAGGTCACTCTTCATATCCTGGATAAAACATACAGACCAGGGGCTCAGAATACCGAGGGAGGAAGGTCTCTGTTACACCAAACTGTGAGCCATATTGTGACTTGCAGTTCAATATGGAACTACACAATTTATTTTTTTTCTTTTAGTGATAAGGTGTTAATTCAGACTTCTTCTTTTGTTCATAGCCAATACCCTCTACTCTCCTCTCCTCAGCCCAAAACAAGTGAGAGAATATGCAAATGCTACCAGCCCAAGGAGGCTGGTACCTGTTTTAGAGGAGGATGAGGTGAGGACCGCTGGAAGTGATAAGGCGGGTATAGAGATCTGCCTTACCTCTGTTTTAACTCTCTTCTGTTCCTAATGATGAAAAGCCCTTACTCACTTATTCAAGATGAGATGACCATTTGAGGCAAATGCAACCTTTCTTCTCTTTGGAGGCAGCTTTAGTTAAATTCTTTTTTTTACTTATTGCAGAAATACATGGTGCCCTTCAATTTGGTCATCTGCATATAAATGAACCTAAGTGTATTAGCTTTAGTGCCCTTTAGTGCTACCAAGAACAGCACAGATGCTGGCTGAGACAGAGCGTATCCTGAAATGGTAGGGGACTAATTTTGTACTTTAGGAGTCAAAGACAATAGAGGGTATATTATTTGTACACTCTCCTTTCTCATGAGAACTGCTCTAGGAAAAGACTACCAGATTCACTGAGCAGTAGAACTCTGAGGATGTGAACTTTTCTGCTATGAAACCAGCAGTTTGAAACTCTTAGAAGTGTCTATTCAAATCAAGGCTCATATCAGTGTTGACTGCCTGTGGAGTGCCTGCTCTCAGCTCAGCTTTAAACCTGAGTCTGTTTAACAGGGTTCACTTTATAGAGACCCTCTTTCTATCCTTTTTATGGTCTGGGAAGTTTATATTTGTAATCCCATGGAAGTATTTTTGGAATTCTGGATAATTAATTGCAATCTATCACCTCCAGTGCAACCCACAGTGAGAATAAAGACACTAAGATATACACATAATTAAGGGTAGCCAAGGGGTCCTGAGTCTGGCCCAGACAAGGGTTCATGGACAAAGTCCAAGACCCAGGGCCTAACCTGGATTTTATTAACTCGTGAAAAAGGGAGTGGCTAGAGGGTGTGACTGTATGAATGGCAGAAATTACGTGAGTATTGTGAGCTGAGCTAGCTGGGAGGCCAGAAAGCACCTCTGCATTATGTGGAGAGAAGGATATGCACAAAGACCTATCTGCATAACAGAATGGTGGTACCATAATGTTTGGATGACTGGTGCTTCATTTCTGATGTGCAAACCTTTTTTGCCCTAGGAAATCATAGCCTCTTATCTCGAAGCTCGATCCAAGTTGACAGCCCTGGAGCTATGTAGGTCTGCCATCATGCTGAGCTCAAACATTTAGAGGGAAACAATGAGATGGGAAACAAGACTGCTGCTTGACTTCAAAGATTACACAACAGCACCTTAACCAGGCCTCTTTACATTGCTTAAATCCAATTGAAGGGGAAAGGAAATGGCTTAGCCAGCTCTGCACGTATCAGTACATGGTGATAGAGCCAGGTTTAGCTAAAATGGAGGTAATTGGCTTCAGAGGCTCTGAACTCCTCACAGCCAGACACAAGGTCTTGGTGGTGCCGCACTCTGGGGTGTTCTCCACCTAGTTGCCTGGGTCCCAGGGATTCCGACCACCACCCAGTAAGGCAGTTGATCCATCAACACAACCCAAGGGTGTGTCTCTGCTAGACACCTGGGGTGCAGGGGTTCTGAATGCTACACATCCAGGCTCTAGGTCCCAGGAACAAGCTCCAGGGGTGTGACCCTGCTAGCTACAGGGAAGATACAAACTTTGTCCAGCCCAGTGTCCCAGAGCAACCCAACTAACTACATAGGCAAACACATGGCTGGCCTCACAGACCACAGAGCACAAGGATCCAGCACCACAGTCTGTGGGTGTGCCCCAGCTATCCATGTGGATATTGGAGTATTGAAGCTCTACCCAGCACAGTGTTCCAGTACAATCGATAGGGAGGCTGCATGCCCAGCCACACAGGTTCCAGGAGAAAATGACAAAATGAAAAGCCAAGAGGCAGTCTCAATCCCCCAACCCACTGAGAACAAACCCAGGAGACACTGAAAAGGAAGATACTGGGAGTCACACAACTGAAATTTCTGAAATGATAGCAAATAAAGGAAAGAAACAACCCCATGAAACTATAGAGAAACTCAAATCAGAAATAATCTCTCAGTTCAAAAATGAAATGACAATCATTATGAAAGAAATGTTGTGTGTATCAAAAGATCAAGATAAAAAACAGAAGAACATAAGAAAATGATGGAAACAAAATAAGACACAAATAGAATGCATGAAACAGATTCAAAGGGAAATTCAAGAAATGAAAAATTCCATTGAAAGTTGGCAAAACCACTTGAATGAAGCTGAAGATAGAATCTCAGACCTTGAAGACATTGTGGAAGCTTATGATCACAAAAGAAAAGATCTCTTAAAAATAGCAAGGAACCATGAAACAATTCAACAGCTGCAAGAGGATGTGAAGGGAAATAACATAAGATTAATAGGCATCAATAAAAAAGCAGGGGTCAATACTAATGACCTGTGAAGACTATCTGCAGAAATAATAGCAGAAAATTTTCCAAACATGTGAAGAGAATCTGATATACAGGTAAGCGAGGCATACAGAACCCCAATTAACCATAACCAAAATAAATCTTCACCCAGACATATAATAATTAAGGTATCAGAAATGCAGTAAAAGAACAAAATACTAAAAGCTGTCAGAGAAAATACAGATCACCTATGAAGGAAAGCCTATCAGAATCACAGCAGACTTCTCAACACAAAACTTCCAGTCAAGAAGAGCTTGAAGTGAAGTATTTCAAATCCTGAAAGAAAGCAACTTTCAACCCAGATTGATGTATTCTGCAAGAATATCTTTAAAAATTGATGGAGAAATAAGATACTTCCATGACAAAGAACAACTGAAGAAATTTATGGCCACCAAACTGACACTGCAAAGAGTACTGAAAGACACTCTAGAAAGAGACAAAGATAGCTACAATCCTAAGAACAACAACAGAAGGAAACCACTAAGAAGGGCAAACAATTAAACATAAAATGTAGAAAACTAACAACAGAAAGTTTTCATGCCAGGGATGAGTCAGTACATATCAGTTATATGAACCAATGTAAAATATCTTAACTCACCAATAAAAGAAACAGACTGGCAGAGTGGGTCAAGTAACAAAATCCAATAATATGCTGTGTACAAGAAACACATTTCACTCAAAAGGAAACTCACAGACTAAAAATCAAAGGATGGAAAACAATACTTCATGCAACAAGAACCAAGAAAAAAGCAGGGATAGCTATTATGTTTACAGACACTATGAACTTCAAACCGAGAATCATCTAAAGAGATAAAGAAGGTCACTATATACTTGTTAGGGGGAAACTTCAAGAGGAAGAGATTACAATCATAAATATATATGCAATTAATATGGGAGAACCCAACTATGTAAGACAAATCTTAATAGACATGAAAAACCAAATAAACAGTAATACAGTTATAACAGGGGACCTTAACACCCCACTATCACAGAGAGACAGATCAACCAAACAAAAAATCAGCAAAGAAATAACAGAACTGAATGAAACTTGTGAACAAATGGACCTAGTACGTGTGAACTGGGTAATCCACCCATCAACATCAGAATACACATTCTTCTCAGCTGCAACATGGGTCATTCTCTAAAATAGATCATATACTGGTCCAAAAAACATGCTTAAGTAAATGCAAAGAAACTGAAATATTTCCATGCATATTATCTGACCACAGCACAATGAAATTGGAAATGAATGACAAAAAACCACACAAGAACCCCATAAACAGATAGAAACTAAATAATACTCTCCTAAACAATCAATGGGTCACAGAAGAAATTAAAGAAGAAATTAAACAATATCTACAATCAAATGAAAATGCAAATACAAATTATCAGAACCTGTGGGACACAATGAAAGCAGGTCTTAGAAGGAAATTTATAGCACTAAGATCCCACATCAGAAAAATGTAAAGAACACACATAAGCAACCTAATGATGCACCTCAAACTTCTAGAAAAATAAGAGCAAGTCAAATCCAAAGCCCAAAGAAGGGAGGAAATTATTAAGATCAGAGCAGAAATTAATGCAATTGAAACTAAGAAAACAATACAAAGAATTAATGTACCAAAGAGTTGGTGCTTTGAAAGAATAAATAAAATTGATAAACACCTAGCCAACCTTATCAAAAAGAGGAAAGTGAAAACTCAGATTCATGCAATAAGAAATCAAAAGGCTGAAATCACTACTGACACTGTGGAAATACAGAAGATCATCAATACCTACTTCGAAAACCTTTACTGACATAGATTTGATAACACAGAAGAAATGGACAGATTCCTAGAAGCCTGTGAACTACCAAAGCTGAAACAAAAAGATGTAAAATTGCTGAATAACCCAATCTCAGCTAAAGAAATTGAAAATAGAATTAGAACCTTATTGTATTGGATGATATGCTATGTCCCCCTAAGTCCTCATATACTTTTGATGGAGCTGAGTCTGGCGCTTGCTATTGATTGGTTGTGTAGTGCTGGGATTGGTGATGTGAGTGCTGCACCTACCCAAGGGTGGAGCTGAGATATAGAGTAAGGGAAGGTGGGTCTTCCTCTTCTGCACTTCAGTGCTTCTGCCTGCTCTGTCTCTCACCAGCATGCTTGCTGCTTGTGGCCACCATGATCGGTGGCCCTGCCATGCCATGTTGCCTTGGAGCCAACTGAGTATGGACTGAAACCTCCCTGAGAAACTGTAAGAAATGAACCTTTCCTTCCCTAATTTTGGGCATCAGGTATTTTGGCTCGGCAAAGAGTGAAGAGTGAAAGTAACTAAGACAGAATTTGGTATCAGAGGAGTGGGGTCATTGCTGTGATTATTCCTGACCATGTGGTTCGAGAGCCTTTGGAAATGGCTTGTGGGAAGTTTGGAAAAGTTTGGAGATGTTGCCTACATGCATAGAGTTGAAACACCTTAGGCTGTTCTGTATGGGAGATTCTGGTCAGAGGTCAGAAGACCAGAAGGCTGATAGAAAGCCTGCCCTAAGGACCAGGCTCGGGAGGTTTCTGCTGGGAAGAAGGACTGCATTGGGTGTTGGACTCCACATGATGTGTGTTATGGCTTGGCAGAAAGTTTATCTGTGTTCTGCCCATGCCCTGAGACTTTGCCTGAGACTGAGATTAAGGGTGATGCACTGATTAATCTGGTGGAGGAAATCTCAAGGCATCAGAATGTTGAAGTGGTGGCCTGGCTATTACTGGGGGCATTTAGCCAGATTTATCTTGAGAATCAAGAGTAAAGAGCATGGCATAGTGATTTAAAACCTTGTGAGCTTGACCAGAATGCTGTGGACTATAAAGTTGAAGCTGAGACCTTGATTGCTGAGAAGGAACAAAGAAATAAAAAAGATGGCCTCGGGACATCCCAGGAAGCAGCAGGCCTCCACCCTTTGCAGCCCCAGGTCTTCAAAAGTGAAAGAGTTTGCTCTAAAAAAAAGCCACCAAGTGCCTTTTCCCAGAGTGGTGACAAAGGCCACAGGAGGTTTCAAAAGGGTGGCAGCCGCACCAGATTCCAGAACAGAAGAGGCCATACCAGACTCCAGAATGGAGGCAGCATAGAGAAGCTTTCCCTCACAATCAGGTTCAGAGAGCTCAGCAATTCAAGCAGTGTACCCCTACAGCCAAGAGAGAGGAAAGCCTGGCTACTGCTCCAACTGGCAGTGGACCTTGTTGCATCCATGTGGCACTGGTTTTAAGTACAAGAAAAGGTTAAAGCAGCTTCTGCCCCACCTGCAGAGAGCAATGTGTAAAGATTTAAGGGTGATGCTAAGGAACATGGATTGTCCAAGGAAAGCTGTGGAAATTAAGACCCCTGAAAGTGCCACAGGGGTGGAATGGCTCCAGCCTTTTGGAGCTTGCGACAAGGTTGCTTCAAATGCTGAGCAGATAACTCCAGGACTTAATATTTGTCCTGCTGGATGTTGGACTTGCTTTGGTTCCAATTCTTTGTATTCCCCTGTTTGTAACTTTTGGAATGGTAATGTTTATCTTGTGTGTTTATATGTTGGAAGTGCTTAACCTCGTTTTCATTTGTACAGGTGGTTACAGTTAAGAGTTTGCCATAGATCTCAGAGGAGATTTGGGACTTGGACTTTTTAACAGTGCTGAAACTGTTAGGACTTTGGCAACTCTTGGAAATGGACTAAATGTCTTTTGTATAAAGAATCTACATGAGTCCTTGGGGGGCCAAGGGTGGAATGTATTGGTTTGATCCTGTGCCCCCCACAAAGCCTCATGTAATATGGGCTGGGCTAAGTATGGCATTCGTGATTGGTTTGTTGTCTAGTGCTGGAATTGGTGGTGCGAATGCTGCACCCACCCAGGTGTGGAGCTGACATGCAGTGTAAGGGCGAGAGGAATGCAAGTCTTCCTCTTCACTCTCTTTTCCTGGTTCACCTGCCTTACTTTTTGGCAGTGGCCATGAATGGTGGCCCTGCCACGCCGTGCTGCCTTGGAGCCAACAGTATTTTGAGTGGGGCTCAGAACAGGAAAAGGCTCTGCAACAGGTCAAGACTGCTGTACAGGCTACTCTTCCACTGGGACCATATGATCTGGCAGATCCAATGGTACTCTAAGTGTCAGTGACAAATAAGGATGCTGTTTGGAGTCTTTGGCAGAATGTATTGGGTGATATACTATGTCCCCCCAAGTCCTCATATACTTTTGATGGGGCTGAGTCTGGTTCTTGTTATTGATTTGTTGTGTAGCACCAGGATTGGTGATGCGACTGCTGCACCCACTCAGGGCTGGAGCTGAGATACAGCGTAAGGGAAGGCAGGTCTTCCTGTTCCACACTTCCGCACTTCCACCCACTCTCTCTCTCACCAGGGTGCTTGCTGCTTGCGGCCACCATGATTGGCTGCCCTACCATGTCACACTGCCTTGGAGCCAACTCAGTATGAACTGAAACCTCCCTGAGAAACTGTAAGAAATAAACCTTTCCTTCCCTAATTTTGGGCATCAGGTATTTTGGCTCAGCAACGAGTGAAAAGTAACTAAGACGTTTACCAACAAAGAAAAGCCCAGGTCCTGATGGATTCACTGCTGAATTCTATAAGAAATTTAGGGAAGACTTAATGCAAATACTCCTCAAACTCTTCAATGAAATTGAAAGGGAAGTAAGTCCCCCAAACTCATTCCTGGAAGCAAGTATTATCCTAATACCAAAACCAGAGAAAGACCCAACCAAAAAAGAAATTATAGGCCAATCTCCCTAATGAACATTGATGCAAAAACCCTCAATAAAATACTGGCAAATGGAATACAGCAAGTTATCAATAAGATTATGCACCATGATCATCCTAGGAATGCAGGGATGATTAAACATAGGCAAATCAATAAATGTAATACACCATATCAACAGAGCCAAGGACAGGACTCACATGATCATCTCAATAGATGCAGAAAAAGCTTTTGGCAAAATCCAACACTCATTCATGATAAAAACCCTTCAGAAAATCAGAATGGATGGCATCTACCTCAGCCTGATAAAAGCCATATATCATAAACCAAGAGCCTACATGTTATTAAATGGAGAAAAACTGAAATGTTTCAACCTAAAATCAGGAACAAGACAAGAATGTCCATTATCACCACTCCTATTCAGTATAGTTCTGGAAATATTAACCAGAGCAATTAGACAAGAGAAAGAAATAAAGGGAATAAGGATAGGAAGGAAAGAAGCAAAATTACCATTATTTGCAGATGATATGATATAATAAAGACTCCCAAAAATCCATCAAAGGACTTCTAGAAGTAATAACCAAATTCAGTAATGTTGTTGGATACAAGGTCAACAATCAAAAATCAATAGCATTCTTGTACACAAACAACAAATTCACTGAGAGAAATAAGGGAAAGCACACCCTGCACTGTAGCATTGAAAAAAATGAAATACTTAGGAATCAATCTAACAAAGGAAGTAAAAGATCTATATGGTGAAAATTACATTACTCTGAAAAAGAATATAGAAGGGGATTTCAGAAAATGGAAAGATATTCCCTGTTCATGGATAGAAAGAACAAACATCGTGAAAATGGCCATTCTCCAAAAATTGTTATACAGATTTAATGCAATCCCAATCAAAGTACCACTTGTATACCTCACAGAGCTAGAGAAATCATTCCTGAAATTCATCTGGAACCAGAAAAGACTTAGAATAGCAAAGGCATTTCTGAGCAACAAAGGTAAGCCAGGAGGCATCACTATTCCCGACTTGAAACTATGTTACAAAGCTACTGTGATAAAATCAGCATGGTACTGAAATAAAAAAAGACTTAAAGATCAAAGAATAGATTATAAGATACAATCACAACTACAAACACACTCAGCCACCTCATCTTTGACAAAGGGGCCAAACATGTACATTGAAGAAGGAAAGACTCTTTAACAAATGGTGCTGGAAAAACTGGCTTTCTATATGTCGTAAACTAAAACTAGATCCATGCCCATCTCCATGTACTAAAATAAAGTTAAAATGGATCAAAGATATGAATATTAAAACAGAGACACTAAACTTGCTAGAAGACAAAGTAGGTAAAAATCGTAATGACATAGGAGAAGGCAGAGAGTTCAAGAACAAAAATCAAATTGCACAGGAAACACTTCCCAGAATCAACAACTGGGATCTCATCTTACTAAAAAGTTTTTGCATGTCAAAGGAAATCTCCAACAGAGTCAAAAGAAAACCCACGAACTGGGAAAATATCTTAGCCAATTGCCCATCAGACAAAGGACTTTGCTATAAAACATATGAAGAATTTAAAAAAATCAGGCCCCTAAAATTCAGGACCCAATCAAAAAATTCGCATCTGAGATGAATACACACTTCTCAGAGGGAGAAACAGAAATGGCAAATAAATATTTGAAAAAATGTTCACGTCAATGGTCATTTGGGAAATGCAAATTAAAACAGCACTGAGATTCCATCTCACTCCAGATAGAAAGGCCAAGATTAAAAAATCAACCAATAACAAATGCTGAAGAGGGTGTGGGGAAAGAGGAACTCTTCTCCACTGTTAGTGGGAGTGTAGACTGGTGCAAACACTGTGGAAATCAGTGTGGAGATTCCTCAAGAAGCTAGGATTAGAGATCCCGTTTGACCCAGCTATCCTGCTTCTGGGTATTTTCCCAGAGGAACTGAAAACATCATACCAGAGTGATATTTGTGCACCCATGTTTATAGCAACCCAATTTGTAATAGCCAAATCTTAGAAACAACCCATGTGCCCATCATTCAAGAAATGGACAAAAAAGATGTGGTATTTTTATATAATGGATTACTACACAGCTATCAAGAAAGATTGCATTGAGACTTTTACAAGTAAATGGACAAGACTTGAGACCATACTCATAAGTGAGATAAATCTAACTCACATGTGTAAATACTGTATTGTCTCCCTGGTGTAAGAAACTGAAACAGTATGCGTGATCTAAAATCTACGATAAATACTATGTAAGGGTATTAAACTGCTCAAAGAGCCGAAGTAATTGGGAAAGAGAAAAGGAGGAAAGAAGAAAGAGAAAAGGAAAAAGACATAAATCCGTATATATGTATATTTAAGATAACTGAAATGACTATACTGCTGAATGTATTAGTTACTGGGAAAGAACGGTTAATACCCTTATGATTAGATCAATTTTACAAGTCTGTTTCTCTTATTGTAAACAACCAAGTTGAAAGTAATGATACGTAATATTGCAACCATTTTCAAGTTCCTATCATCTTGTTTTGTAAACCTATAATGTTACTGTTTTGGATTTGTTGTTGTGATTTGTTTGTCTCTTTTGCTCTTTGTGTTTCTTTTCTGTGTCTTTTTTCTCTTAAAGAATAAATAAAAAAATAAAGTGGAGGTAATTGCTCTTTACTGAAGGAGAGCCATCCAGATGGTCCTCTACATCGCTTGGAATAAGAAGCATATTTATTGTATATTTCTGTTGGATGCACACATTAACTGCTCTGAAATCTGCAGAAAGAACTCCCCAAAATGATTTTACCAGTGATCTGCAGATCTGGATTTTTGTAAGTTACCACCAACACTGGGTCATGTCTTGGGCTGACCAGGTAGTAGTAGGGATATAGAATTCGTAAGACTCCACACTGGGGAAAGTGGAGGCTGGGCCAATGGAACATAGAAATAGGACTAAAAACCTCCAGTCAGCATAGAGATTTGGGTCTTTTTGTCTAACCCTGACCATTCACACTGGGGAGGACGTCAAAACATTCATGGGACTGACAAGTAAACCTCAGCAGTCTGAAGAGTGCAGGTGGTATGAGGAAAACCCTGCCATCAGCCCTTGGGGCAAATTTTTCCCAGGGCCTTCAAGAAAAGACCCTGCTTGTTTCAAAGGGAGCAAACAGAAATGGTTGAATCTCCTTGGCATGCATACGGAGAAAATTGTTTGCTGCGTGGCTATGGTGTATTATTCTAGAGCTCCTGGAGCAACTTCCATGGACATGCTGTAATGAGTAGGTAATGGGTCTGCTAGTGTTTCACATCCCTTGAGGAGTAGTACTGAAGGATGTGAACTTTTGTGCTACAAAATGAGCAGTTTGAGCTTCTTCTCAGCAGAACGATCATCTAATGGCCCTTCCTAATTACAAGTGGACTGTAATTTTAACCTGTGTAAAAAAGCACAGAAGACAAGTAGTGTGTGAAAGAAGTCTTATAGTGTCAGCATAAGTGGTCACTTACTAGATGCTCAACCAGAAGGAACAAATATGATTTTTTAAGAAAAAAATGGGGAGAGTTTTTGAAAAGGTGAGATACTTGTGGAAATTCTCCAACTATTTTAAGTGTCACCTACTATGGGACAGATGTTTTGGATATAGAATCAATCTCATTTCCGTATTATTATAAAACATTAGCAAAAAGTGTTCTTGTTCTTCACTCATTAGCATTTGTCTTTTCTTCCCTTTATAATAACCACCAATCTTAGCAGGATGAGAAATTTCTCCTGTCTTTGGGTTCACAGAAATCTGCTACCTGTGTGTTGTTCCTACAGCCAACATGACTGTCCTTTTTGGAACATCAGGATTAGTGCCATTCAGTATATTGAAGACCACTGCTTCCCTGTGGGGTGGGACACAGACCAGAGACAGGAGATGGAAGGTGTTTCTTATTTTTATTTTAAAATCAACAAGAAGGATTTAGCACATACTCAGAGGACCTCAGAGTTTTGAGGAATTTGACCCTAGCAGATGTTTTTCTTTCCTCTACTGTGGTGAGCATGGTCCTGCCTCACCCACAGCTTGTCAGGGAACTGAGAATTTTGATCACCTACATAAGCTCATTCACCCACATATGTGTTATTTGGCCAGATTTATGCTGAGAATCAAGAGCAAAGAGACCAGCAGAGTGATTCAAACATGAGTTTGGCTAGAAAGGAAGCTCCAGTAAAGCTGTGGACTGCAAAGGTAGAGTAGAGACCTTGATTACTGAGAAATAGCAGTTGAATAGAAAAGGTAGCCTGAGGGCATCACAAGAAGCAACAGGACTCCATTTTTTGTGGTCTCAAAATTGGGAAGTCAAAGTCTTTGCTCTCAGAAGAGAGTCTCAGAGCATCATGTTCCATAATGGCCCTGGCATAGAGAAGTTGTTCCTTAGAATTTGGCTCATAGGCAATGGACCCTTACATCTAAGGCCCTGGCTACTATTGCAATGGAGCTAGTCTTTGGCATCATTCAGGTGGTGCTGCTTTTAGGTGCATGCAGATTGGGAGAGTTGTGAGGTCAGGAAGACTTCAGTGCAGATTTCAGCAGGCAGTGTGCTCCTGAGAGTGCAGTGTGTGTGAAACTGTGAGTGTTAAGACAAAGGCACTGTTGAGACCCCGGAAGTTTGGAGAAGACAGGAATGTGGATTTTCTGAGGAAAATTGCAAGGAAAGAGTAGAGCTGGCCTCTGATAGAAGTCATGCAGCTACAATGGCTGGCAGTGCTGTAGAGGTAAAAGTCACCCAAGTCTTTGGAGTTCACAACTTGCTACAGATTGCCAGGGATACTGGAAGAGGAACTGTAGGATTTAATGTTTGCCCTGCTGGATTTTGGTCTTGCGTAGGTCCCATTCCTTTGCATCTCCATGTTTGTAACTTTTGGAATGAGAATGTCTATTTTGTGTCATTGAATATTGGAAATGTTTAACTTTCTTTTCATTTGTATGAGGTCTTGAAGCTAAGGATTTGCCACTAATCTCAGAGGAGACTTGGGACTTGGACTCCTCAGCAATGCTGAAACTGTTTGGACACTGGCAACTCTTGGAGATGGACTAAATGCTTTAAAACATAAAGTGATGTCCATGAGTATTTGGCGGGCCAGGTGCAGAACGTTATGGCTTGTGATTAGATATCCCCCAAATTCTCATGCAGTCATATGGTCGGGCTTTTTTGGACATGCCTGGATATAGTGTGTGATGCAGAATTAATTCATGGGGCAGTGCTAGGCTCAAGGGCACTAAGAGTGAGCGTGTGAGTGCTACCTGCTCTAAGTAGTCTGAATAAGACAAAAAGGGCAGAAAGATGTTGTTAAAGTCCCTTGTTGCTTGCTACATTCTGCCTACTCTGAACTGTTTCTCCTCTGTGATGCATGCGTTCTGTTCCACTGTGCCTTGGATCTAACCAACTGGACTGAAACCTCTACAAACTGTAAGTTAAATAAACGGTTCCCCGTTTAACCTTGGGTTTTGCATATTTTGTCTCAGCAATGGGAAAAGTAACTGAGACACTGAGATGCTAATAATTTTTTTTTTCTGCAAAATTAGTGTGTGTTTCTCAGGGAAGTTAGGTCATTAGGAAACTAAATAGGAAACCATGCAAAAATGCTACTCAGTAAATATCCCCCAAGTATGTTCTCTCCAAAAATAAGTATTAGTTGACTGGATGTTGGGGAGTCTGTCCCTGTTGGGGCCAACTAAATTACAGCTCATGATATAGTAATTGAATGAAGAACCATATTCCTCCCTTCCTGCTTCTCTTCCAGTGGAACAACTGTTTTCTATCATAACATCTTCACCAAAATTCTGGACTTGGGGTTCATGAGGCCTCTGTGACAATGAGGCATAATACCCTGGCCAGTCTAGTAACAAGGCCATCTCAACACAAATGCAGTTCCAAGAATCTGCAAGCAAAATTACATGAACTGAACAAACTAGCGCAAAGTTCCTTCAGAAAGAAAATATTGAAAACTGACCCAGTTGAGTACTGCTAAAAGATGGCTAAGATACTTGAGAACACTGAGAAGGGACTCTGGAGGGAGAAGCACTTGTTTAGGCAGTTATCTGGCCACTTGTGTAACTGGCCAGATCCTCCTGTCCACCATGTAAGAGTGTCACATCTCCACCACAGACACAGAGCTTTCCAAAGAGCACACAATGCAATGAAGGTTTGGCAGTCAATGTGTCCATGAACATATGGGGTCCTTTATTGATAGTAAATTTCCCTAATACAATTGAAGAAACCAAGTATATTCAAGTATACATATTTTTAATTCTATGAATCAACATGGGAAAAGACATAAGCCACGAATTGAGTCTTTTTTTGGAGTCAATCTAATTTGATGTAAAAATCTTTCATATTTCCAAGGAAATTCCAAACCCAAACTTACATTATCATGAATCAAATGAAATATTTTCCTACTTTTTCACAAAATGGGAAAAACTTGTACAATTGGAGTAAAAAACAAAATCTACATGTGATCAAAGTCACACAAAATCACCTTTACATAAAAAGCATAATCAAATATTAATATCAGAACACTAAAATATATGTGATATCAATACCATGCTTCACATAAAAAATTGCTAGTTATTTCAACCTTACAAAAAAGAAACAAGACTTCAAAAGGTCATAGAGAAAAAAACATGTCTGTTTCCTAGTAGCCCAAACAGAAGAGATACCAAGACAGCAGGCATGGCATTTTGCCCCTACTCTTTTCCCTTCACTGCTTAGAAAACTGCCTACTCTCCAGAAACAAAGACTGAGACTGAGCCTCATTTCACATGAAGTGAGAGTTAAACCACTGGCCTGGTTGTGGAATACTCCTTGTCCCAGTCATGCCTCTTGCCCCTCAATAACCCTGATTATACCTTGCTCCTCTCTTGAAGCCTCCACATATAGATGTGGGTAAGACCTGGGAGATGCCTTTTCAAGCTGGGCCACATGCTCTAGAATTTTCATCTTGCTGGTTTCAGCGTGAGCCCTTGGACCCCACAGGAACTCATATTGAGCAGGATCACTATTAGGAATCTGCTGATACTCCAAATACTGCTCCCGTACCAAATCCTCAGTGATGAATTTCCAGGGCTCCCCAATAACAATGCGCTCCCTCTCAGCTAATATCTTTCTTTTTCTCAGTAATTTCCTTAGGTCCTCCTCACTAACATGGTTCCCCTTTATGAAGATTACACTCAGGATGAATATCAGGAGGTCGATTTTGGGAATGATCTGATCATCATCATCCAATAAACCATTAAAAGTGAGTCCCAACATGGGGACAAGGGCATATGTGTGGCCAAGGGGATCCACTTCCTTCACTTCAATGCCAAAGCCTGGACAAATACACCCACAGAGCTTCCTGAAGATCAGATGGAAATGCTCACGATAATCCTCTTCCACAGTATTCAGCATTTCTTCCTTGGTGACCTGCTCTTTCCTTTGATACTTGCGGAGCAAGAATCGTACCAAGTTATTCAAGTTGTCATTTAGGAACACACGGTGAAAGATCTGAGTGACGTTCACCTCCTGTGAGGTGCATGAACCCTCTGGATCTTGCCTGACAGAGCACTCATTAGATTGGCTCCTTTGACTAGAAGCCATGGCAGTGCAGGTAGTGAAGATGCCCAATGGATTCTGAGGACAACTTAGTGTCCCAGCCCCAGGCTCTTCCCTTGGTGTGGTTGCAATTACAGCATAGGAGGAAGGAGATACAGAGGTAGCAGTGGCTGCTACTTCCTCCTCATCCTTGAGACCCTGCACACCCATGTGAACCCATGCACTACCCTGGCCAGGATGGCCTCCTCCGAGCTTTCTGTCTTGGCTCCCTTCACCATGAGGCATCGTGATGCTCTGTGTGGACAGCAAGACTTTGATGTTGAATACTCAGATGCCTGGAGGAGAGTGGGAGACTGTTAGTGTTCTCGGCAGAGAAAAGCACACTTGTTGCCTCCCACAAAGGCCCATTGTAGGTCTTCTCGTTGGGGCATGCTCTATGACTTTACAGGTTCCTGTTATCATCTAGCCTTGCCCATGATCCTGCACATGAAGTGAGGCTGCTCCCCAGTCTGCAGTTGAACTGCAGAGGACAAGGCTCTCTGGAAGACAGTACAGCATAAGCAGCCTGGCATCTATGGTGTGCCCTGCTCTAAGGCAGTAGAAACCCAAGGTATACATCAGGACATGCACCTCACCTTGACTCTTGACACTGCCAGGGACTACGTTGCTGTGGGAGCTGAGGACGCTGCTTCCCAAGGAAACTTTCACCGTCTGGATCCCGGAGTTCCTGGAAGACACAGAGAAGGCCCCTCAGGTTGTAGACCCCGAGCACAGCCTGTGAGCTCTTCATTGTTCTGGGTGGGTGGTCCCCTCCCTGCTCACTCATGCCTTGTGCAGGGCCTAGAGCCTCACTGAAGCAAATTTTTAGAAAAAGCATTTTCCTCCTTGATAGGGAACAAAAGGCAGGAAGACAACACACATCTGGCCACAGCTACCTGGGGCAACAGAGGGAGGTGGAAAGCTTCAGTGGCGTCCATGTGCCCTAGGAGAGGAAATCTGTTCCATCTTTATCTTGATAAATGGTTAAGTCTAGGACCCTCTCTAGAATGACAGGGTTACCTCCTTGAAACTGCAGCAATATTTCTGTGAGACACTCAAAGAGAAAGTGGAAGAAAACTATTCCACCTATGTTCTCTGGGTCTGACTGCAGGTAACAAAAGGGACATGTTAAGGCTAGTGCACTGCATGTTCAGATGAGTGTGTTCCTCTGTCTCACTTAGACCCTTGATGGATCCTGAGATCCTACTTATGTCGTCCTGGTTCCTGTCCTCCTGTACCAAGGTCTTCAAATCACTGAGACTAATGATGCAGAACAAAGAGAGAAGCCTCAGAAGAGAGAGGAAGAGAGGAAGGTGGAAAAGAGAGAGAGGACCCTCAGCTGAGAAATCCTCATGGGATCCTTGGGATGATGAAAGCACACGTTCAGTGTTAGAGGAACACTCACCCATGTGTGTCCAGATCAGGAGTACCCTCAGTTCTCCCTTAGAAACCTCATATTGAATTTGGGCAGATATAGGAACTGCATGTCTCCTTACCAGATGGGAATCCCTGTGTCAACCTGCAGGCACCATCTCAGATCCAGTCTCTCACTTCCCTGAGATCTCCAGGATTCTCGAAAGAAGTAAGAAACCGCTCATCCTGTCACCTCAACATTGGAACTTTAGTGCTGACAGCAAGACCTATGCCCATCACTTCTGTGATTCAGGACCACCGCTCTTAGGGTTTAATTTAAATTTCCCGGGAAAGTTCCATGGGATCACAGGCAGGACCTTTGGAAGGTAGTTGAATTATGGGGGTTCAAATCTGGCTTGCACTGAGAAGGCAGAGACTTTTCCAAAGAGCAGGATCACTGTGGGTGTGACAGGGCAGGTTATATCTTCCCTTCAGGCTCCTCTCTTCACACTCTGCTTCCTGGAGGACAGGTGGTGAGCAGGTTTTCTCCCACCAGGTCCTGCCACTCTGCTGTTCTGCTTTGGAGCTGGCTGACTATGAACAGAAACTTTTATAAACTGTGAGCCCAAATCAACTTTTCTTCCATTAAACTGCATGTGTCAGATATGGTGTTTTAGCAATAAGCTCTTAAGTAAGGTAACCGCTATGTGCTTCTGTAGTTTCTCCATCCTTCTCCTGTCAGGTCCTCCCTCCCTGAGCTGCACCCTTCCCAAGATGAGCTGATCTCTCCCTTTGAGACCTAGACCTCAGCTCACTGATACCTCCTTTCCAGCCCATGGTGGAAGTGAGCATGCTAATTAGAGCCTCTTGGGGCTGACCCAGGGAACAGGTAGACTCTGGGATTTATTGTTTCTGGGCTGCAGGCACCCTCAGTTCATACCATGGATCTGTCGGATCCTGAGGTCCTCCATTTACTAACCATATATAGCTCCCTCTACTGACTTGTGGTCACTTCCTTAACCAAAGGTACTCACCTCCCTGAGTTTTCCTACCTGTAACCACTTAGGAGAATTGTGAGCAGTTTACATACAGCCACCCTCACAAGGGTCTCTAGACTGATAACAGGGGACACCAGGCTCGGTGAGGTCGGTTTGCTTATGAGTGTGGGTTACCTTCAAATCGTCAGTGCTAAAAAGAATAGCAGAACAGTGACCAATAAGGAATTTGGCCCCTAAAAGTTTCTGAATCCAGATGCTAGAAAATAGCACCTGGGGGAGAAAAAAAACGTGAAAGAAAAAGTTGTGGATTGTGTGAATTCTGAAGTTCAAATATAATATTGTTTCTGTTGTGTGAGAAACCCAAACTATAAATAAGGTGCAAAATTAAGGATAACTGTAAGGAAGTAGAAAGAACCTGTTCAATTAGGAAGGGGAACAAGAGGTAGTGGAAGGAGGGAGGGATGGGATGGAAAAGGGATTTAAAGGAAAAAACTGAAGAGAAAAATGGAAATAGAACTTTTGTAAATGGGGAATAGGAGGGAACAAAAAGTAATAAAAGTGTAATATGTACATGAAGAAATCCTCATGATGAATGTGATCATTATGTACTGCAAATATGTATTAATCAAAAAAACTGAAAAATATTAAAGACACAGACTACAATGTAGATAAGGGAAGGATCAGTCTAGAATTCCTTCCTGGCTCCTGGATCTTGGGAAAAGAGTGCAATGTATGGAAACAAAACGAAACCTGGAGAGTTCAGGAGGTCCCAGGAAGAAAAAGCAGTGTTTCAATGGACTGGCAGTTGCTCCAATCTTCAGGGACATTGTGGAGTTCTGCCCCAACAGAGTCCTTACAAGGAATCAGCAGGGGACTGAACCCTGTACAGGTGTCTGCCATGTCCTTGGAGAGTGCATGGAATTGGCTTTCATTCCAGGAAAGGGTTGAGTGAACCTGGGACTCAGAAGAGCCACAAGACAGCTTCACTTTGAGGTTGCTACTGTTACTCTTCCAACAGTGAATGTGTGAGAAATAGTCTCAGGAAACAGCTGTGGAAGGGGATCACACTAGAAAAAGATGCCAAGAAGATTTTGAACTCAATCGGGAAGTGCACAGGTGCTGCCCCTTTAGCCAGAGACTAGGGCAAGCCTGAATTGCTCTGGATTTCAAAACATAGGCATTGATTTTTCCAGGTGTTGCAGAGACAAAAAAATTAATAAATTGAAGAGTTGGTTCTTTGAAAGAATAAACAAAATTGACAAACCCCCCAACTATTCCTACAAAAAGAAGGAAAAAAATAGACCCCGAACAGAGCAATTAGAAATGTAAAAGTTGAAGTCAAGTGAACTCAGCCAAAATTCAGAAGATCATTTTAACTACTTTAAGAATTTAGTAAAATTCCCAGCACTCGGGAGGCTGAGGTAGGAGGAGCGTTGTGAGTTTGA
>RJWM01007356.1:62899-78739 GCA_004363535.1 Dasyprocta punctata
AAAAAAAAAAAAAAAAAAAAAAAAAAAAAAAAAAAAAAAAAAAAAAAAAAAAAAAAAAAAAAAAAAAAAAAAAAAAAAAAAAAAAAAAAAAAAAAAAAGGAGAACTGAGAAGAAATATATAAATTTCTAGGTATATGGAAACTCCAAAAGCTGAAAAAGAATAAAAACTCTGAGTAATCAAATTTCAGTCAGTGAAATTAAAGATGTTTTATAGAGAAGAACTACCCAAAAACCCCAGATCCCGACAGATTCACTGCCAAGTTCTATGAGAATATTAGAGAAGATCTAATGCCAATGCACCTCAAACTCCTTACTGAAATTGAATGGGAAGCAAGCATTGCCCTGGTCCCAGAGCTACAAAGGAATCCAAACATAAAAAGAACAACAGGCCAATCACTTTTGTAAACAAAGATGCACAATCCTTAGTAAGACGCTGGCAAACAGAATATAAATCATCGGAATGAAATAGGATTCACTCCATGGGTGCAGGGACAAAATGAGTAAAACTGGTAGACACAGTCTTAGGCAAGGTCTTTATAAATAGAAGCACAGGTACACAAGAAATCATATCAAGGATCAACAAATGTTATCATATCAAATTAAAAAGCTTCTCCACAGCAAAGGGCACACCCAGCATAGTGAAGAGATAATTTACGGAATGACAAATATTTGCCAGCTAATCCTCAGACAATGGACAATATATCTAGAATATACAAAACACGAAAAATTTAGGTTTCCAAAATGAAAAGGCCCAGTCAAGAACTGGGCTTCTGAAAAGGATGATAGTTCTCAGATGAAAAAGTACATATAGCCAGTGAATACATGAAAAACTGTTCAACACTGCTGGCCATCAATACATGCAGATTAAAACAACACTGAGATTTCATCTCACTCCAGGAAAAATGGCTATCCTCAAGAAATCAAAAAACAGCAAATGCTGGTGAGCCTTCATGGAAAAAAGGAACACTTCTTTGTTGTTGTTGGGAGTGTAAACTGGTACAATCAGGATGGAATTCAGTATAGAAAGGTTTTTTTTTTTTTTTTTTTTTTTTTTTTTTTTTTTTTTTTGCAGCACCGGGGATCGAACTCACAACCCCCTCACCTTAAGCCGCTGAGCCAAACTCCCGACCCTGGTTTTTTGAGGCAGGGTCGCACTATGTAGCTCAGGCCGGCCTTGCGCTTGCGTTGTAGCCCAAGCTGGCCTCGAACTCACAATGCTCCTCCTACCTCAGCCTCCCAAGTGCTGGGATTAAAGGCGTGCACCACCACGCCCGGCTGAAAGTATTTTTAAAAAAACCTTGAAATTATATTCAGCAGAAATTTTTCTCTTCTAGGTTTCTTCCTGAGAGAGCTAGGCATCATAATACAGTGGTACATGCATACCAATGTTATAGCAATAATAGCAATTATAGCTAAATCTTAGAAGGAGTCTATATGCTCATCAATAAATATATGGATAAAGGAAATGTGGTATTTTTGCACAATAGAGTACCAGTCTCCCATAAAAAAGGATAAACTTGACTTATTTGTAGAAAAATGTATACAACTTGAGACCATATTGTTAAATGAAATAAATCAGATACACAAATTTAAATATTGAATGGTTTCTTTTATATGAGACACCCAAAATATGAATAAAGCCCAAATGAAAATATAGACAATAGTAAATAGTGAGATATATTTTTATCGTATGGGAGGGAATGAAGAGACAAAAAGTTATGTCAAAAAAAGGGGAAATTGAGGTGTTTGCACATGAATAATATGATCCTTATGTATTACAAATATGTGCGTGTATATATATACATATATGTACACACATATGTACATTTTCAAGACATGCAGGGAGAGGGAGAGGAAGGACAAGGGAAAGGGGCAAAAAAAGAATGAACACATGTCATGTACTTTTATCAACTCCCTAAGATGAATGTAATCATTAGGTATTACAATCATGTACCAATAAAGAGAAATCTTCAGTCCTCACCCAGGTTCCTCACGTTGACTCTTGGCAGATCCTGGCCTGCTCCTTTTCTTGACAGGATTTGTCTCCTCCTATGAGCTGGTGAAGATCCTCACAGCAAGGCCCACCTCTCTGAGACCAGGGAGACAAAAATGCAGCACATCTGGACACCTCTGTATGGAGTTTCCCCAGACTGACAGAGGAGTGTGATCCAGAGGCCCTCCCTCATCTGGTGGGGCTCAGGTGTTTCCTTTTCCTTCTGCTACCCCGTAGATACATCTGGAAAATCAAGGCCACCATCTCCCTAGGACAGCAGAGGTGGAAGTACGGGGCAGGGTGACTCTTGTATGCAGTCCTGCCTGAGGCCGCCCCAGCCTACCAGCAGGGCCAGGCCTCCCATGCCTTGGATCTGCTGACCTGAGGCGACTCTCCTCAGACCAAGGCACTCTCATCCATGACACTAAAAGCCAGAAGTAAAGGTGCTGACATCTGGCAGGAGGTCACCCTCTAATGCAGGATGCAATGCCCCTTCAAGTCACTGTAAATCTTTCCTTTGAGTCCTGAATGCAGCCCCACCCCTCCATGACCTGAGCCCTCCTCCCTCAGAATCCAGGTAGGAATGCAGGACAGCGCTAAGATTGAAAGAATGGGCAAGCCAGATCCCATCTGTCATGTGTCCTGGGTCTCACAGTCCTGCCTCATTTCTCATTTTGACTGAGACAGAGCCTATGTCTTCCTTTACCCTGAGGCTTTTCTTCTTCTTCAAACACCCCAAGGTCCAACAGACCATGCTGAAGAAGTCAAGAATCTCCTGCCTGATAAATCTGCATGGGGTTTCCCTAGACTCAAGGTCAGGGGCAGTCTTCTCTGGGTTCCTCTGTGTTCTGGAATGCAAGGCACCCTTATCCAAGACCAAGAGTTTTGCCATTCTCAGGTCTCACCACTAATCCCCAGGTACCATGCCTAGGGTGTGCCAGGCCTGATACCTGGGGCAGAGAAGGCCTCCATGGTCTATTCTAGTGCGTGGGGTGGGTCCCCTCATCCCTCCCTCTGGGTCCTGACCCTCATTCCTGGCAGTCTGATTCTTATCCTTATTTATCGACTGTGCCTTGTTACATCAAGGCCAAAGAATGGAAAGGACTCATTCTTGCAAGCCTGTCCCTGTTGGGTCCAGGACCAAAAATAGAGATGGATCTAGATGGATCTGGATTGTTCAGAGACAGTCTTACTGGCCTGGGGTTTCCTCACTCCCTTCAGAACCTCACCTGGAGTGGGAGCAGGCTCTCTCTGCTCCCCTCACATGAAAGACAGATATCAGAATGAGGCCCTCACCTCTATCTGATGCCAGAGGCAGACTTTGGTGGTTGTCTCACACAGACCTTCATAAGGCTGACAGGACGTTCTAAAAGGAATTATCTCAGGACTCTCTGTTCTCCCTCAGACCTCAACTTGATCGCTTCAAAAGCCTAAGTGTCTGGCACTCAGGAATTTCCAAGTCACCATGGGCATGGAGACAGGAAGTGAAGTGGCCCAGCAAGTGTGTCCCAGGTACCGGGCTGACAACACAGGGAGGTGTGTATTTTGGATCAGGACTTTCACACTTGCCCCACAGCCCCTCAACTTGACCTACCTAAGCCCAGATCTTCTCTGTTGCTCTCACCTTAAGCAGGGAACTCAGAACCAGATTCTAAATTCCAGGGGTACCCTAATTCAAAATGGGGTGCTCACCTGAGAATTCTCTACTGTACATTGAAAGGCCATCAACAGAGACAGATATGGGTCATTTTTGGCCTCTAAATTTGGGATGGGGCTTCTTCTCTCAACCTCAGCCTCTGAACTTAATCCAAGCAATCCGGGATCCTATATTGCCAGCCCACCTGAAGGGTATACCTCAGAAGAAGGCAGTGATATTCTGGGTCCCCTGTGACAGGTATGGCCTAGAGGCCCATCCTGTCACATTTGTTATTGTGGGCTGCAGGACATATCTACTCTGTGTGTACAGCACAAGTAGATCTGGATTATCTGGGGAAACTCTATGTGAGCTGAGGCTTCAGTAGTCATCCACAGCCTCTCACTGTGACCAAACTGAGTCTCATTCTCTCTGTTCCCTAGTCCTGAAGCACACAGATCTCAAAGCGAGGCTCTGCCTTTCCTCTCCTGGTTCCCTAATGCAAAAAGGAGTGTTGTTTTGAAAATTCTCTCCTCCTGGGTGCTAGACTGTAACAGAGGCATATCTGGGTTGTTTGGGACCCCTGTCCCTAGCTTGGGGCTTCCTCATGTGACCTTAGGGACTCATGTTGGCCTAACTTAGCCCAGGTCCTCTTTGCTCCTCCCATTTGAAGCACAGTCCTCAGAACCAGGTTCTGACTCTCCTCTGTGAGTGCCCTGAGGCTAAAGTGGTCCTCCCCTGAGACATTGTTCCCGATTCAGGGCTCCCTTGATCTGCCTGACCCCAGGCCTTTTGCTCCTCCCACCTCAAGCACAGGCTATAGAAAAAGGCTCTGACTCAGGTCCCACTGAAGAGAAAAGGGGTTCTGTCTTGAGGATTCTGCACTGTGAGGTGCAAAACCAGCAAGAGAGGGTTTTTTGAACTTTCTGAGACAGTCTCATTGAATTGGGGATTCCTGAGTACCACCAGCAGCCGCTCAGCTGGACCTAACTGATCCTAGGTTTTTGTGTTCTCACCTGGAGTTTGGTCCTCAGAACAAGGGTCTGATATTCTCTAAAGGTTCATCTAGGGAAAAGGGTTTCTCTCTTGAGAATTCTTCACCTTCTGGGGCAGGACATGAAACTGAGGCTTTTCTAGTATATTCTGGCACCCCCTCTCTGAGGTGAGGCTTCCTCAATTTTCCTGCAGCATTCAGCTTGACTTAACTGAGCCCAGGTCCTCTCCAAGTCTCCCTCCTGAAGCCAGGACCTCAGCACAAGGCTCTGACTGCACTCTGTGTCCCTTAAGACAAAATCGAGACCTCATCAGAGAATTCCCAGAAGTGCCCGGCTAAGAACAGGATAAAACTGGATTGTCCCTGGTCCTTATCTTTGCTGTGGGGTATGTTCACTTACCACACACCCCATCAATGTGACCCTTAACTGAGCGCAACCCTCTCTAATCCCCTCAACTAAAGCACACAGCTCAGAACTGTACCTCCTGTTGCTCTAACCCAAAACAGTGCTAGTGAGTGGATGTCACATCTTGTAGCATGCACGGGGTCTCCCAGGCTTAACAGCATGAACCAAAAGGAATTTTGGGGGCACCTTCTCCTTAGGGACCAATGACTTGGTTCCTGGCAGAGCCCATACCCCAGTCCACTATGGTTCTGATTCTGTTCCCTGTTCTCCAAGGCTCTCACATGGGCCCCTGAGGCTGATGCTCATTCTAACAAATTAGCCCCTGTGTGGTCTAGGGTTGATAGGAGAGTATAGAGACAGGGGTTCATAGTCAGGAAAAAAGAATACAGTAGGATCTCAGTAAACGTGATTAAAGAAATCAATAGGAAACCTTACTAAATGCAACTTTTCCTCTGCAGTTAGACTCCAGCAATTAGAAAGACAGAGAGAGAGAGAGAGAGAGAGAGAGAGAGAGAGAGAGAGAGAGAGCGCAACCAGGCCAGGGAAGGTGCCAGGTAACATATCATCATAAAAATTTATTAAAAGTGACAGGCTAAAGTGGGATGTAGCCAAGAATATGAAAGGCCAGGGTAGCCAGTCCTCAATCTCTCCTGATAAAATGCAATGGAGATAAGGAGCGGCCACCTAAGGGCTATTATTTAATATATAAAACACACACATTTCTCTTTTACTTAATCATGAACTCTAGTTTAACTTTCCATAAGGTGACTCCCACACACTTTCCCATCATAAAGGGACAGGAAGCAATCAAAGTGCCAAAAAGAATATAGATAGAAAGTGCTCAGGTTGGAATCAAAGACAGACAACCAAAGAAATGGTGAAACTTTGAGGTCCTCCCCACTCCAGAGGGAAAAGAGTCACTATGCCTAAATAAAAAAGAGCTGAGGACAAATTTATCCACAGGTATTTCACTTTTGATGTCCCCTAATCAATTCTCCCAAGATAGCTGTCTCCTTCCTTTTCCATCTTTTTCAAAATTGACCACCTACTTTTATTTTGAACTCTGCCTCTTTATTCATTACTGAAGCTGAGAGTAACATTCCTGGCAATTATGTGGTGTTCTAGATGAGAAGTGCATGCATCTCACTTCACTACAACAAAAGAAACATCTGGACAGTTTGGGAAGCCTCTCTCTGAGTTGGGCAATCTCTACTCCCCTCATAGCCCATCACTTTGTCCCCCAACTGAGCCCCACCATTTCTGCTCCTCTCACCTGAAGCCTGATCTTCCAATAGGCCCTCCTGTGGTTCTAATCCAATGAGGCACAGTCGGTGAACCCCTACATCCAGCGACATGCCTGGAGTTGGAGTTGGACATGAGGGTGGTAGGCAGGCCTCCTCATTGGCTCCCCACCCTTTCTGGGGATTCTCACCTTGGTTCCTGGCAGTGCTGGGATCCCTGTTCTCTAAGGGTCTGAATCTGTTCCCCTCAGGTCAAGAATCTGACTCTCATGCTCCCCTGAGTTACAAAGTGGTCTTAGTTGAAAATCACTCCTTGCAGTTCAGGAAAGACAAAACAGGATTATCTGGATTGTTCGGTGACACTCTCTCTGGGTTGGGACTTCCACACTCTCACCTAGACCCTAATAGAGCTGAGGCCCTCACTACTCCCCTCATCTGAAACAGGAACAAGGCTATCACGACTCTCTGATCCCAGGTAATGGCACTCAGAGGGCATCACATCTGTCAGTGTGCCCAGAGTGTGACGGCAGGGGAATATCTGGAATTCAAGGGTTACATTTGTCTTTCATAGAGGTCTTCACTCTGGTTCTTGGCAGAGCATAGACCCCTGTCCTCCATGGACCTGAGAATGTTCACCTCACATGAAGGATCTGATAGCATTCTGTGGGGCAGAGGGAAGAGATTCCTGTATGATTATAGAATAACGACTGTTACCATGCATGCTCCACTGCCATAATTTCTTTTAGTTTCTTTTGCATTCTTTATGTTCTGTTAAATAGCAGTTGTGTTGAAAGTCAGTCCTCACCCAACAGGTTGGTTTCAGGTGCTTATTAGTAGAGTCTCTGCAGACAGATTGGCTCAGGTTTCCTGCTGTCCTGCTACTACAAGTAGGTCATTGGAATCTCTGGTATGAAGTGCTGCCTCAGACTATGCAGAGCTGTAGAGACAGGAGTTTTAAAACTTTCTTCCAACTCATGCTGCCATGGGCCGCCTGTGCAGGCCTCGGTGCAGACCCCCAACTTCCCTGCCCCATTCAACCACAAGTCCCAGGTCAGCGGTCTTCAGCCTCCCCCAGGGCTTCCTCACGTTTTGATGGCTTCATTTAGTTGCTCGTGTGCATCTGCTAAGGCTTTGCTCCCTCTCTCTTCTATTGTTTTCCAGGGTTAATTTATGTAGTGCAAGGCAGTAGCCTAACTTGTTTGTTATTTTGGCCTCTAAGAATAAGGAATTGATTTATTAAAAGTTTTGTAAAATTGAAATTTTTAACATTGTTTCTTTTCAGTGCATATGATATATTTCTTGATTTATATTAGAATATTTTTCTCTGAACCTGTGTGTCCTCCATTTACTAATCATATGTACCTCTCTCTACTGACTGTGGTCACCACTAGAAACAAGGTCTTCAGCTTGGTGAGTTCTCCAATCTGCAGCCACTTAGAGTTGTGAGCTGTTTTTATACATCCAACCTCACCAGAAAGTCAAGGCTGAGAATAGGAGAAGTCAGGCTCTGTGGAGTCCTTTTGTTTAGGGATGTTTGGTTACCTTCAAGCCTTCAGTGCTGGAAAACAGCAGAGTGATGACCAAAAGCATGCAGACTCTCCAAGGTTACAAATGTAGCCTCTGGGAAATCACAACTTGGAGAGAGAGAGAGAGAGAGAGAGGGAGAGAGAGAGAGAGAAAGAGAGAGAGAGAGAGAGAGAGAGAGAGAAACAGAAAGAGAGAGAGAGAGAAACAGAAAGAGAGAAATAGAAAGAATAAACAAAACTCGCAAACTTCCAGATATTCTTTAAAAAATAAAAAAGGAAAAACAGACCCAAGCCCAAGCACCTAGAAATCTTAAGGTTGAAATCACAATGGACTCTGCCAAATTTCTTAAGAATATTTGTAACTACTTTAAGAACACAATATGACAGAAGCTAAAGAAATAACAACAAGAATCAGCAAATGGGCTTATATCAGACTAAAAAACTTCTGTACAGCAAAATGATCAATTAGTAGAATGCAGAGACAACCTAAAGAATGGGAAAAATTTTTTGTCAGATACTTCTCAGACAGAGGGATAACATCTAGAATATATAAAAAATAAAAAACGTAAACCATCTAAAATTAAAGATCCAGTTAAGAAATGGGCAAGAGGGATGAACAGACACTTCACAGATGAAGAAATACAAATGGTCAACAAATATATGAAAAAGATTCAACATCTCTGGCCACTAGACAAATGCAAGTGAAAGCAATGCTAATATTCCATGCATTCCAGAAATAATTGCAATTATTAAGAAATCAAACCATAACAAATTGTGGGATGACTGTGGTGAAAAACAAATCCTTCTTCATTTTTGGTGTCAATGTAAACTAGTACAAGCACTATGGAAATCATAGGAATTTCTCAAATAACTGAAATTAGAAATTCTATACAACCTAGGTACCTCCTTTCAAGGAATTTTTCCCAAAGACCTTAAGACATCATACTACAGTGATATAAACCCATCAATTTTTGTAGCAGCACAATTCATGATAGCTAAATCCTGAAAAGTGCCTGTATACACGTCGACAGATGACTGCATAAAGAAAATGTGATATCTATATATAACGGAATACTACTTAGCTATAAAGGATGAAAAATCTGAGACATTTGTAAGAAAATTGATGCACCTGAGAAATATAATGCTGAATAAAGTAAACTAGATACACAACCTTAAATACTTATGGTGTGACTCATTTGAGTGAAGTACAGTAAAATAAAAAAGAATAATAAAGGATGGATAGAAGAGAAAAAGGGGGATGGATCTCCTGCAATAAAAAAGTGGTCCAAGAGAACAAGGGTCTGAGTTGAGGAGGAGAGGAAGGGAAAATAAATAGAATAAAGACCTGCAAAGTATAGGAACCTAACAACACTGATGAAAACAGTGAGTGTTATATGCCATGATATGGGCTAAGATTAATAAAATCAATAAGAACGAAAATATAGATAGAAAAAATAGAAGAAGAGGAAGAGGGAATGGAGGGAAGAAGATAAAAAAAAAGAAACTGCTACGTACATGCACTGACTCCTGAAGATGACTGTAAACTACATGTATGGCAAACAAGTACTAATAAAATTTTTAAAATTTTAAAAAGGACATCAAAAAATAGAGAATTCATAAGAAATGTATAAATTCCTAGACATACATAAACTCTCAAACTGAAAAAAGTACATATAAAATTACAAATAATTCAGTCTCTGTCAACAAAATTGAAGAATTTATGCAGAAAAACTGCCACATGAGAAATACCCATGTCCCAGTGGATTCACTGCCCAATTCTACAAGAACTTCAGAGGAGATCTAATGCCAATACTCCTCAAACTCCTTAATGAAATTGAATGGGGAGTAGGATTCCCAAAGTCATTCCTAGAAGCATATATTACCCTGATAAAACCAGAAAAGAATCCAATCGAAGAAGAGAAACACAGGCCAATTGCTTTAATGACTATGGATGCAAAATCCATGGTAAGATATCAGCAAATAGAACACAACAAATCATCAGAAAGTACATGCATCATGGTGAAGCAGGTTTCACTCCAGTGATGCAGGGATGGTACAGCATGCACAAATCCAAAATTAAACGCAACCCATGAAGGGAAGCAAGGACAAAAAAATACATGATCATATAGAGACATAGGAAAGCTTCTGACAAAATCTAACAGCCACTCATGATTAAATCCTTGAAGAAAAATTGGTACAGAAAAACCTAATTTTAATCTTATGAAAGTTATCCAAGACAATCTAATGGCCAAATTCATACTAAATGGAGAGAAGCTGAAAGCTTTCTAGCGAAGACAAGGATGTCCACAATCACAAGTCTTTTTCAATGTAATTCTCCAAACAAGAGCCAAAGCAGACAGCAGAGCACCTGACCAGGGATGCTAGGGACTCACTTCACCTAAGTGTTCCCTTTATCTCCCAGGAAAACCTTGCAGATGCTGGGGATAAGGCCCCTGCTTCTTGCCCTGTGGAGGACCATTTTTCTCATCACTGTCCCAGGTGAGGATTCCTCTTAGCTTCACCTATCATCTAAAAGTGCTGCTCGGAGCAGTCTTCCATCATCTCAGGCTTTCATCTCGGGCCTGAGACACCTCATCTGAGGGTCTGGCTCTGGGTAACTTGTAGTTTCATTAAGTCAAATCCTGCAAAAGAATTGCATTTACCACACTCAATCTGCCGTGGATCAACACTCACCCAGGGCTGCTTTCTGCTAGACTCCACCCCCTCAGGCCTCTTTTTAATAACTTTTAGTTCCACGAGACCATCTTTCTATCTCCTGACATTGATGGTACTCCTGAATGACACCATCCCAAGGGTGGGTTGGATTCTGCCCAGTCTATTTTGCCCATATCTCCATCACAGACAGAGAACCTTCCAAAGATCACATGTGCAGTTAAGGCTTGGGGATCAATGTGTCCATGAGCGGATAGGGTTCTTTATTGACAGTAAATTTCCCTAGTATAATTGAAGAAACAAAGCATATTCAGGTATGTATACATTGATAAGAAAGGAAAAATAAAATTACCATTATCTGGATATGACATGATCATCTATACAGAAGACCCAAAAAAAATCATCAAAAAACTCCAAAAATGAATAACCAAATACTGTCGCATACCAGGTTACAAAGTCAAAACACAAAACTCAGTGGTGTTCCTGTACACTAATAATAAAATAATTGGGTGGGAAATGAGGGAAGCAATTCCTTTCATGACAGCATCTAGAAAAATGAAAGACTTAGGAATTAATCTAACTGGGAAGGTGAAAGACCTCTACAATGAAAACTACAGCACTATAAAAAAGGAGAATGAAGGCGCTATCAGAAAATGGAAAGATATCCCATTCCTGGAGAGACAGAATGAATATAGTTAAAATGGCTTTTGTTCAAAACTACTAGTACACAAATATAATGCAATCCCAATCCAAATGTCAATAGCACGCCTCAGAGAACTGTTGAAAATAATCCTAGCATTCATATGGAACCAGAAGAGACCAAGAACAACTAAAGCAATCCTAGGCAACAAAGCCAAGGCAGAAAGCATCACAACCCTGGACCTTAAATTGAAGTACAAACGTGGCCTTATAAAGAGCATGGCACTGGCCAAAACCAAACCAAAACAAAACAAAACAAAACAAAACAACCTCACAAATAAACAAAGAAAAAAAACTAGACTTCCTGATGAATTCAACAGAAGAGGATATGGAAACAACACCATGCAACCTTGGCTACCTTATCTTTGACAAGGGGGCCAAGTGTACTTTTCCTGGAGGAAAGATAGCCTCTTCGACACTGGTGCTGGGAAAACTATCTAAGAGGGAAGGTGGAAGCTAGAGTCATATCACTTACCACGCACTTCTGTCGCCTGAAGGCTGAATCTGACAGAAGGCCTTCCTTTTGCTCTAACCAAATGGGCTGTGATCAGTGGACCCTTATTCTAATACCATGCCTGAGGTCTGACAGCTGGGGTTGAAGGGGAGTCTTCCTGTCCCCCCAAACTTGCTAGGGGTCACTACCTTGGTTCCAGGCAAAGCCTGGACTCAAATCCTCTGTGGAGTTGAATCTGTTCCCTTCAGACCAAGAACTTGACTCTCGGGCTTCCCTGCATAGTAATTTAGTCTCACTTGAAAATCCTTCCTAGCAATGAAGGAATGACAAAGCAAGGAATCTGGACTGTTTGGCGATAGCCCTCAGCAATTAGGCTTTCACATTCTTCCTTCAGCTCTTACTTGGACCCCTAACGGAGCTGGGGCCCTCTCTACTCCTGTCACCTAAAATTAAAACCTCAAAACAAGGCTATCTCCCTGACTCTCAGAGCCAACAGTAGATGTGATATCTATCATTGTGCCTGGGGTATGACAGGAGGGTAATAACTGTATCCTGTATGTCACACTTGTCCTTCCTACAGGTCTTCACTTTGGTTCTGGGCACAGCCTAGACCCCTGTCCTCCATGCATAGAGAATGCTCACCTCACAGGAAGACTCTGAGTACCAGGGTTCCCTGGGGCAGGAGCAAAGAGACTCTGATTTGATTGTAAAAGAACTATGGTTACTATGCATGATTCACTGCTATACTTTCTTATTTCTCTTGCATTCTTTACGATTATGATTATTATATTTGTATAAATTGTAGTTGATGGGAATAGGGGCCATTATTTGAAATGAAATAAGACAGGCACATAAGGGCAAGTGCAGCGCATGCTCTATCATATGGAGAAGCTTCAAAATAGTCAATCTGAAGGTAAAACAGTGATTTGCAGAGGTTGGCAACTATGTGCCAAGAGTGGCTAAAGCAAGGCTGGGTTTGATTAGTGAGCACTGCATGCATGTGAGGAACTCCCACTCTGAACTTCCCCATTAACCTGCATAATTTAGACATAGTATTCAAAGTAAGGTAACACATTTAAATAAAAATAAAGAAATGAGTGAGTTTACAACCTGCTAGTCTGCCCACAGAATTCAAATGTGGCAGGTGACACAATCACAGGATGTAATACTTCAAAATATCTCTGTTACAGTTTCTTTTGCTCTCTGGAGAGGTCAATAGTTATACTTCAAAACTAAAATGTCCTTTAAAGCCTCCCATTTAGGGAAAGGCCTGGTGAACAGGTTGGTTCACTTGGACCAACACTGGGCAGGTGTATTCTCTCTGATCTCTTTGCTTCTTGGTTGAAAACTATGGGCCAGGGTAAGGCTCTCCTCCTCTCACTTGTGGTTGTCGGGTGCTTTGTCCCAGTGATGAGACGCTAAGGAAGAAATATCTATGTCTACATTAATAGATACAAAGTATAGATTGAGGTTTACTCTTTGGGTGTGGACATCAAATACTTTCAGTAGTAGTTGTTTTATTGACGATCCTTTTTCTTATGTAATCTTCAATTACAACTTTCCCATCATTATTTGTTTCTATATTCGATAATTTGAATCTATTCTTGGACTTTATTTTGTTACACTGATATATTTATAGAATTCTTTCACAGTCTTTTTTGTTTTTAGTTTATAATTTCTGAAATGACGTAGAGTAACTCCCTCAAATCTGTTCTATGTTAAAACATTTCTTTGGATGTTATTGGTCCTTCGAATTTTTAATGAAAGATTCATTAAGAGTTTCTATTTAGAGGCCATTGAATGTATTAAGATATTTAAGGAGAATTGATTATTGTCACAATGTTAAATAACCTGGGTATTCATCAAGGCTTGTATCTCTATTTATCTCTTCTATCCAATATATTACACTTCCCAATGTAGTGATAGCCTTCATCTTTTTCAGATTTATCCACTTTAATTCCCATTTTTAAAAAATTTATTCAAGAGAAAAAAGACATAGAAAAGAAAAACAAAAAGCAAAAGAGGCAAACAAACAACAACAAATCCAATTTAATAACAGTATAGGTTTATAAAACAAGATGATAGGAGCCGGGCGTGGTGGCGCACACCTTTAATCCCAGCACTCGGGAGGCTGAGGTAGGTGGAGCGTTGTGAGTTCGAGACCGGCTTGGGCTACAACGCGAGCGCAAGGCCGGCCTGAGCTACACAGTGAAACCCTGCCTCGAAAAACCAGGGCCGGGAGTTTGGCTCAGTGCCTTAAGCGCCTGGATATTTGTTCATGAACTCTCTACCTACTCCTATGTCTTCAAGATTTTTACCTACTTTGTCTTCCAGGAGATAGATAGATAGATTTATTTATTTATTTATTTATTTTGGTACTGGGGATCAAACTCACAACCTTGCACCTGCCAGGCAGGTGCTTAGGCCATGGAGCTAAACTCTCAGCCCTATTTTTTTGAGATAAGGTCTCACTATGCAGTTCAGGCTGGCCTTGAACTCACTTTGTAGCCCAGGCTCGTCTCAAACTCACAACAATCCTCCTTGCTCAGCCTCCCGAGTTCTGGGATTAAAGGTATGTGCCACCGTGCCCAGTTTGTCTTCCAGCAGATTTGGTGTCTCTGTTTTAATGTTTAGATCTTTCATACATTTTGACTTTAGTTTAGTGCATGGTAATAGACATGGATCTTGTGTTCGTTTATGGAATATGGAAAGTCAATTTTTCCAGTACCACTTATTAAAGAGGTTATCTTTCTTCCAGTGTACGTGTTTGGCCCCTTTGTCAAAAATGAGGTGGCTGAGTGTGTTTGTAGTTGTGGCTGTATCTTCTAATCTATTCCATTGATCTTCAAGTCTGTTTTGATTCCAGTACCATGCTGATTTTATCACAGTAGCTTTGTAGTATAGTTTCAAATCGGGGATTGTGATGCCTCCTGCCTTACCTTTGCTGCCCAAAATTGCCTTTGCTCTTATGGTTCCAGATGAATTGTAGGGATGATTTCCCCAGCTCTGTGAGGTACACAAATGGTATTTTGATTGAAATTGCATTAAATCTGTGTAACAATTTTGGGAGAATGGCCATTTTCACAATGCTTTTTCTTCCTATCCATGAACAGGGTATATCTTTCCATTTTCTGAAATTCTCTTCGATTTCCTTTTTTAGAGTAATGTGAATTTCACTGTGTAGTTCTTTTGCTTCCTTTGTTAGATTTATTGCTAAATATTTCATTTTTTAGGTGCTATTGTGAAGGTTGTGTTTTCCCTTATTTCTTTCTCAGTGAGTTCACTGTTTGTGTACAAGACTGCTATTGATTTTTGAGTGTTGACCTTGTATCCAGCTACATTACTAAATTTGGTTATTACATCTAGAAGTCTTTCAATGGTTAAATCCCATTTTCTAATCGTATTTTAAGTCATACTTTTCAATTTACATTTCCAACTGCAAATATAATTATCTCTTGTCCGGTGACATATCTAAATGCTATTAGTAATAGAGCATTTTCTTAATTGATAGAATTTTATGCATTTCTTATTTTTTTGTAGATAGTTTTACTTCTCCTTATCCAGTATGGACACATTTGTGAAAACCTTTTTCTACTGAACAAATGTTGATTGATCCCATCTAACCCCATCCTTCTCTGCGAATGCATCAGTCTTCATTTCTTATTAGCACAGCCACTATGGAAGATTATTGAAATGTTCCCATACACGCAAACATCCCGCATACTTGTGGCACATGACTATCTTCCTCATCTATCCTACACTGTTAAAACCCAACTCTGGATACCACACCTGCTGAGACAAGCAGGCCACTCAGATTGTAAACAGAACTAGGATATCCATGAGAACAAGTTCATTCACTGTAATCCTAAGAGGATGACAGCAGTGTTTTTAAACCTCACCATACTAAACTAGTAGATACTAAGGTAACACTGGAAAGAGGAGGTGAAACAGACATATTCCTTAGCAGTTGCCAAAAAGAGAATGGACTTCAAGGTGCACAGGTGAATTTGTAAAAGGAGAGATCTGATCCGCATCTCCACCTGCACTTAGTTGTGGCCGGTTGAGTGTGGACGGAATTCAGGTACCAACACACAAACTAAGTAGTGGAGGAAGGAAGAACAGAAGGTGCCGACGAAGGAGTTGTCTGTCTGAAAATTAAGGAGGAAACGCCCTCTCTCCTGTCATCCACAGCAGTACACTTGGGCAGAGGAGAAGAGATGG